>JAKRZM010000615.1:195283-387379 GCA_036379175.1 Heliconius cydno galanthus
TCTTGTAAAAATATTTATTTTGATAAGAAATGAGCTATCATTAGTAATCGAATTAATGCAATGCTTATGTAACTAAGAGCGAAATTATATGAATAAAGCTGTAAATATGGAATGATAAAATTGCGCTTTGTTTGTGTTAAATACGTGATGGGTGTTACGGAGTGTTTAGACACTAGGTTTCTGCCTATACTGTTATACGGCAAAAATCGTACAGCTGTTTTTTTTAATAATTTTTTTTTATAATTTAAAATTCAATATAATGCTGATTTGGCTATATATACCTATGTATGTATGTGTCTCTATTAGATATTATTTTTTATCTAGACAGAATGAATACGAATACCTACCTATACCAAGAAGGAAGCCGATATCGTGAGAATGTAACATTGCTGACTCATCCATTCAGACACTGATCTTATTACAATAAAGATATTATAAATAACTATTATAATTTACTAAACTATATTTATATTTTACTAGCGCATCGCCTGTATTTGTCTGAATATATTTAAGAAACGTTTTTTTTTATTTTAATGAAAATAATTAAACATTTAGGGACTAAGGTTCTAAATAATTACCCTTTTTAACCGACTTCAAAAAAAAGGAGGTTATCAATTCGACCGGTTTTTTTTTTTTTTTTTTTAATTTTTGTTACCTCATAACTTTTGACTGGGTGAACCGATTTTGATATTTTTTTTTTGTAACTTATATTTTAATATATTTAGTGCTGTTTTGAATTTATAATAATAAATTTTATTGAAACTCCAATACAAGCTAAGATTATAAAGTACTACTAAATGTAAAATTATGAAAAAAAATCAATTTTTTTATTTATAAAAATCCAAAGAAATAGAATTATTTTGTCACCTTATTAGATAGCGTACGTGCTGTGCACGAGCAAATATAGATAATTCCTTAATATAACTGTAAGATAAAGATTGCATCATATCTACATTTTATATCAAATTGCTAATCACCTCATTACATTTGTATAGATTTTAATTATAATAATCATTATACATTTATAGATTTTGTTATAAACAAATAATTCTACTGTATTAGAAAACAAAAAATTGAACAATAACAATAAGTGGGTTGGTACGTAATTTTTTTCTGCAATCAAAATTATAAATGTTTACATTTAGAATATGCGTAAAGCTTTTTAGTCTTGATTGAGGGCGCCATAGCACATAAACGCGACGGTTGCGAGTTCGAATCCCACACGAGGCAATGAAATATTTAGTATTTTAAGTTGGTCGCTCTGGTAAGGAGGCAAAAGTCAACGGACTTCCTAATGATTGTCCGTTTTTGTTGTATTTCTAAAAAATATTTTGCGCATTTTCAAAACCTTACAATCTAAAAATCATTTATAAATACAATTTAATCTATGCAAAAAAATAAATATTAGAGATAGCGTCACCACGTCGATTGTACTAAGTATGAAGTATGAAAATATGAATAATCCTCTGGGATGAGGAACTGGCTCCGTTGATCGGATAACCACTCTCGTTAGCACTATCTGAAGTGGGCGTGCGCCTGCGCATGTGTTACGACCGGCCGAGCGGTGTTCAAACGCGTTTAAATATGAATATTTATGGCTTACAATTTTACTGTGTTGTTATTCTGATACACAATTAACACTTTTTACAATATCATTTTCAATTTTTGTATTAATTTTGTATTGTATTTCTTTTTGTAATTTAGTAAGTAGCTTTTATGTTTGCCGAAAACTAGACAAAAATTGTTGCAAGTTAATTTTAATACAAAATCTTAGTTAAATTATTTATAATTATATCAATGTAATCTATACGTAAACATATAAGCCATATATAATAAACTCGTTTGTTTTTTTATAAGTGTACAACGAAAATTGTGGCTAAGTGGGAAAGTCTTGGGGTGGTACAATAAATAACATCTCATTACAATGGCGGCTCAACTGGAGATTGTCTACAATATTTCATGCTCCCTCAGATATAGGAATTGGGCGCGAACGCAGGGGCGAAGTCTGGAACCTGAATATTTTTCTTGGTACCAACACAAAATATGATAAATAAACAAAAGTTTCTACGTATTTTTAATTTTTATAATTGAAATTATAAAATTGAAATATCATGAAATATTACAATTAAATATTTTTTAAACATAAAGATAATTATTTTGTCTATATTCAAAAGATAAAATTATATATTTACAGGAATAATAGACCTAATAAGACACTTCCGTTCCCCACTTTCCGCCAAAGACATGAAAATATTAATTACATCATTTGTTCGAGTAGAAAACGAAACCACAACCTTGTTCCCCTGCGCCACCACTGGTCTCATAAGTATATTTGCTTGCCTTTTTAATTATAATGCAGAAAAGTCGCGTAATAAATCGTCGCATCGCTTCAATTTATTGAATCCGATCTTTTACTTCATAAAAAGCGTAACAATCGCCATCAGTTCCTATTATAACGATTAGTCCAATTATATTTGAATTTAAAAATGAACAGGCATCTATATAATTACCCAGTTAAAATATTTTACGTAAGTTTTTCCAAGTAGCAATACCAAAGGAAATTGTTTGACCAATTTTAAATCACCTCGAACTCGGTGTTCGTATCAGTGTAGATGTTATCAAACGCTTTGATAGTTTTTTGTGCGAATTTTATGATAATATCACATTATATTTGTTATATAAAGCACCTCAAAATTGATTTAGTGTCTCATCACTAAATTTTATTAAGATGTATAGACCATTTAACTGGTATATTTAGATAAGAATAATTTATATATTAGTATTAAGAATATATATTTATGGTTTTCAATTGTTTGGTTGGAATCAAAAAATAAGAATACATCATAATAATAGAAAATAAGTGGAAACCAGTAAAAACAGTTTAATATTTAGTTTTTTTTTCTTCATTGGATATTCTCAAATAGAAGAAGAGAAAAAAAATCTATTTCAAAAATTGTGGATAGCTAATTTATTTTTTAACAAAATACTTAACATAACAATCAAGAAATACCTAAGTCCGCACCCAGTAGGCGTGCTGGTCGTGCACGCCACGGGCGCGAGGCGGCGATATGCGCGCGCGCCGCCGGCACTGCTCCGCTTTGCACACCTCGCCCCAAGTTTCACGTGGATTCACGATATCTACAGATTTCAGTCAATATACTATAATTATATGAGTGCGAGTATTACAGCTTAGATAAGTTATGCTAAACTTCAATTATTGCAATCGAGAACGTAAATCGTTTTTAAAGGTAAACTTACATCTAGATATGTAGCTGTATATGAAATATTGCGTGAGTGAATGTACATACTCCTAACATGATGATAAATAAAAGAATTTTAATTCGTTTTAAGAATTATAGCCGTTGTGGTGCAATGGGCAAGTGTAGGTTTCTAGATAATGAGTCTATCAGTTCCAATCTGATACGATAAAGGTTATTTTACTAATAAACTATAGGTATTAATTTATATTTGATGTTTTTTTTAGAAAAAAACTATTTTTTGATACAAAATCGACTAGCCTTACTAGATGTTACTCTAAAATATTTGCTGCACAGTTATCATCATCGCTATATAATTTTTTTTAACAAAAAAAAATTAAATTATTGACATAAACAATGGACAATAATGTGAATTTCAGTAATGACATAACGTCAAATAAAACTTTAAGTTTAAAAGGTATTAAAAATCTTTATTAGTGGATCTTTACGGTATGAAATGATGTTAAATGCAAATTTGTAATCATTTAGCTTTAAAGTATTTTTTTAATAATTAAACGTGGACTAATCTGAACCTCTCTCTGTAACTGGGGCAATGGTCAATAAAAGGCTTTTTTATTTTTATTTTATTATTTTATTGGGAACCTCTCAGTTAAGTGTCACAAAAGAATGTGATGCTAGTTCAACTTTTGCAAGTTATTTCTTAAAGAGGCTATTTTGACAGAGTATTCATAGTAGGTATAAGTATTTATAGTTCTCAGTGAAAAGATTACTAGGTTAGATTACTTTTTCCGCCATTTTGAAGATAAACAAAAATATTAATATTGTACATTCTACATAGATATATCATTCAATAAGAAGTCGATAATTAAATTCATAGGTAATTCTAAATACAAAACAATAGTAACAATGAAGCATTTAATTTTACTTCAAAGCAAGTAGGTGTGAATATTTCACCTATCGGTATCTGTAGGTGTATCTCATAAGATAGTGTGGGTACATTAATAAAAGAGATAATTAAATGTTGTATGAAATGTTTATACGAGAGGCCCGCCCCCGCCGGGCGCCTCTCCAGGACTAACGAGTTACACTTACAGGTCTTCCGCGATCCATTTTAATTTGAATAACTGCGTTTGAATTGCTATTGTATAATAATTTTATTTTAATTCTCTTTTGCTATTGGAGTTGTTCGATTAATTTAGTTTTGAAAAACTAATTTTATGTAGTAAATAGAAAAAATATTACATATATTTATTTCTGGTTAGGTACCTATGTTTATACATTTTTTACATTTTTACGTTGCATTCCCTATATAGCTATATAGCACTTTATCTACGGAGCAATGACTAACTCCTCAAAAGCGAATATTCTGAAGGTCAATGCAAGTGGTACTTACTGTGGGTTCCGTACCAATTTCATCACTGTAGGTCAATGGGAAGTTCAATTTATAAGCTTTTATTATAACAAAAAGTAATTTTCAGGTGATTGCTCTAATATTGTATGAAATAAACTAGAAACATAAGTTTGTAATGGTTATTTTCTGTGATATATTACATTAATTTTAAAATTTCCTAATTTTAATTTCACTTGCACTGTAAGTTCACATTTATTGTTAAATTTAACGATAACTCTCGTTTTTTGATTCTCTTGAGGTACAGAACCCTGAAAAATGAGCATAACAGTAATCATGGACTTAAAATATTCAAATAATTATCTTAAAAAGCTATAGCTCAAGCATATTGCTAACAAATCACAAGTGAATGGGTCGTTTAGCCGCCATTTGTTGCCCCGTGGGAGGGTAATTGTGTTTACAATACACCTACCCCTGCCTCTTACCCCTTACCCCATCTTATACTTAGGGGTAGGTACCTTCTACCTATCCGGTCGTTGCTCATGCCTGACAGGGTAACGTTTAACGATTTCACCTTGAATACGTACTTATGTAAAGCTTAATGTAACATACGCTCTTGATTTTAGATTTATTTACCTAAATTACTTTTGCCAGTTCCATTATATAGACTGACATTCCCAAAACTTACATAGTTTGTAAAATATATTTCAACTTGGAAGACCAAATTGAGAGTTTGTATACAAAATTCAGAAAACTTGGCGGAAAGTGGGGAAGGGGGTATCTTAATATTAAGTTCTTTCTGAATAAACTAATAAGTATATTTGAACTATATTTGCAATACCTACTATTAGTGTTTTACTGTACAAAAATATATATTGACATTTGTAATATGGTCTTGTAGCACTATAAATTGTTTAATATATACATATATTATTCCAAGAAATATTATCATTTAAGCACAAAAACTAATAGGACCAACCATAAAACACTACATATATGTATGTAATATAAAAAAACCGTTCATTACAAAAAGAAAATACATTTACTTAGCCGCATTAGATACAAGATATAACGATCTACATAAAGAAAACGTTCCGAATGAGCGTACCGTGGCATCCTTAACGACCTCGCGCGCTCCCATGAAAACACCATAAAAAATAATAAACAATTTACGTTCGCTGACACGCGCGCGCGTCATTACGCTTTATATTAGCCATCAGATTTTTACACGAACGAGAAATCTCAGGTTACTGTAATGTTAGCTTTATAATGTGGCTGATTATCTTGAAGAANTTAACATTCCCAAAACTGACATAGTTTGCTAGAAAAATATTTCAACTTGGAAGACCAAACTGAGAGTTTGTATACTAAATTCAGAAAATTTGGGGGAAAGTGGGGAAAGGGGTATCTTAATACTAGGTTCCTCCTGCTTACCCTGCTGTTTGCGAGATACAGCATGAAGCTGAATAAACTAATAAGTATATTTGAATTATATTTGCAATACCTATTATTAGTGTTTTACTCTAAGAAAAAAATATATTGACATTTGTAATACGGTCTTGTAACACTTTAAATTGGTTAATATTTATATTATTCTAAGAAATATTGTCATTCAAGCTCAAAAACTAATAGGACCAACCATAAAACGCTACATATATGTATGTAATATTAAAAAACCGTTCATTACAAAAAGAAAATACATTTACTTAGCCGCATTAGATACAAGATATAACGATCTACATAAAGAAAACGTTCCGAATGAGCGTACCGTGGCATCCTTAACGACCTCGCGCGCTCCCATGAAAACACCATAAAAAATAATAAACAATTTACGTTCGCTGACACGCGCGCGCGTCATTACGCTTTATATTAGCCATCAGATTTTTACACGAACGAGAAATCTCAGGTTACTGTAATGTTAGCTTTATAATGTGGCTGATTATCTTGAAGAAACAAGAACAAAAGTCGGTCTCTGTCCAGGTCCAGCAGGTCAACATTGTTAGAAATTGATAAAAATATATTTTATTAAATATTGGAAAAAATATGCTAAACATATTTTGTACAAAGCTCTCGCACATAGCAGGGTGAACCTGGGAACCTGGGATCCAAGTGTTAAGACACTCTGTTTCCATTAAGACACTTCCGATACTAGAAAATAGAAACTCTCGTGATCTTACA
Organism: Heliconius cydno galanthus; assembly: GCA_036379175.1. Taxonomy (NCBI): domain Eukaryota; kingdom Metazoa; phylum Arthropoda; class Insecta; order Lepidoptera; family Nymphalidae; genus Heliconius; species Heliconius cydno. The sequence continues at coordinate 202,028 of JAKRZM010000615.1, forward strand.
ACAAATAAGAAAGTAAAAGATCCCAGGGCCCCAAAAAAAGCTGAAATTTTTAGTTGGTGCTACCTCTGAAAGAGCCCCATTTTTGAGTTAGTAAGTACGAATATCGCTATGTATTAGATTAAAGTCCAAATTTCAGCTTTGCTAAAATGACGTAGATCTGGAGTCCCTGGGATCTCAGTCAGTCAGTCTATAAAATTATTGATTAAATAAAGGAAACTACCATGTCCTGTCTGCCATAACCAGCAAAACTATTAAATCAATTATACAAACAAACTGTTTAATGTAACAGGTGCACTATTAATAGTATGGGAAAAAGAAATACTTGTACCTCTATGAAAAATATATTCACAAACTGTCATGTTAATGGAATTAAACATTCTAGTTGCAACTTCTATAAATTAATAAAAAATTTGCATGTTCATAGTAGTTATGTGTATTACTTATAACATGAAAAAACTGGTCAAGTGCGAGTTGAATTCGCCCACCGACGGTTCCGTACCAATTTCATGATTTTAATTTTAATAGTTTTTATCTTTAGTATAAATACAAATATCTATTTTTCAGATTATTGATTTATTTGTACTGCATGATGTCTTCTTGCTAAATTTCAGAATTGTATGTCCATAAGAAACAACCTGTAGATTTTTAGGTGAATTCTAATATCAGAATATTTAATTATTCTTCATAACAACAAAAAATTCAGCTCAATAAACCATTAAAAATTTCGTTCCACAAACAAAAGACGTACCTACCTCGTACACTAAGCATGGAAAACAAAACTGGCCGAAAGCAACAAGTGTACAATTCTTGGAATACCTAACAAATGTTCAGTTTTTTCCGTTGTCCATGCGACATGGCCCAATTAAGGACCAACACGGCCCTACTCTCTCTCTTATAATTTATTCGCTAAGGATTTCGTGTGTGCCTTCTTTTTATTTGATCGGAATCGGTTTCGTAAACACCTTGTTTAGTCGTCTGCGAGCTTTGTTCGATAACATTGATAAATACTGTACGATAATTAAATGTGCCACGCCCTGATTATGATTAGGAATAAATATAATTAGGAAACGTATATTTATTTTAAATATTGGTTTAAAAACTAAAAACACGCTTGTGATGCTCCAGCCACCTTCCATTCCATTCTGATCGTCAGATCCTCGTCACCAGTCCAAAATAGTAAATATATTTTCAGCTTAAGCCTGACAACTACAAGTGTTTACAACAGTTCCTATATGGCTTGTATAATATTCCTATTCGATTCTTAGTATCACATGTAACATAATAAGAGATATGACATTATCATCCACATTTAGTCAAGCGCATTCCAATATGCCGGTCGTAGTTGTTAACACCTCTAGTACACGATTAATCTAGCCTAACACGTTTGTTGCTAGTTCCTTATCGGTAGTGTTTAAAAAACTTCAACATTGCAAAGTTATACTTGTTGCGTTGGGGGGGAAAAATGTACTTAAACATACCATAAAGAATAAGCTAGGCCCGATTGCTACGAGCATTCGCGCGATCTTATCGGAAGTCGTAAGTTTATACTGATTTTTCAATGACTATTTTGTCTTTTCTGGTATTTCTAGATATGTCTTTGTTAATAGATTAAAATTTTGTCTTAGGTAACACTGAAAAATATGGAATGAAAATATCTCAATACTATATAGAAACTCTTATTAAAAATATTAAAGAAATGTATCTGCCTGTTCAAGTTAGCGGGTATGCGTAAGTAAATCCTTCTAGTATTTTTTTTAGATAGTTCACCTTTCCACGTGGCCCGTAGCCCGCAAACTACGATATTTATCTCCTTTTAAAGGAATTTAGAGAAAATAAACCTAACCAGTTCTTTCAGTAGTAAGTGTGGTGCTGCTGACACCAAATGAACTTTGTCTTAAATCATTCTATATATTGATACACTTATGTTGATATCTTCAAGACGTTTTTATGATTTCATTTATTTACATATATAATTTCATTTATTTCATTTATTTATTTTCTTTTCGGAGGTCGAGTATTATTATAAAAATCATAATTTTATCGCCACCTACACCAACCTACCTCGCTAGCGGCTACCTCGAAAAATCTGGGAGATGCCTGAATCTTACAAAAAAAGTATCCACATAACATTTGGTTATAATATATTAGTATAATTGCATTTTCAGTCATAGCCAATAATGTATGTTTTATATTCGTGCGGGGTCCGTGCCGGCCGGCGCGGGCGCAGCCTGGCTTCCCAGAACTCTTTAATTGCATCCACAGCGAATATCGAACGCTTAAAATCGATTTTTTATTCCATTTATCCCATGTGAGCTCGAGTTCGAAATCTTGTTTTTGTTTCTCGATAGTGAACGCACTGTTTATGCAAATTTTACACGCATCTACTGAAACTTCTCAATTAATTAAAGATGGTGACAGATGGCCGCGTTAAATGTAACGTTTTCAGATTTCATAAGGATGATAACAAGTTTATAGTTTGTTACTTCAGCCATTTCTATATTATTAAACTTTAATTCTAAATAAGACATTCGGTTGTGTAATACTGTGCTGTCTTAATTTTCGAAATATCTTAAAATATAAAATTGCACTAGAATTTTATCTTCTAAATTGAAATTCTCACCATCATGCGAACATGTTAAATTACAAATATTGTTAAAATTAAAACCATACGCAAAAAAAATTAAAATTTTAACATTAATTTCAAAGAAATGTAATATAATTTATTTTGACAAAACCTAAATAACAGTTACAAAAGAATGTTATACTACTAACGTATTCACAAATGCTGAGAATAATTTTAATTGGAGACATAAAGGATAGTGGGCATTAGTCCAGTTCCAGTATTTCAATGAGCGAAATTGTCGCATTCACATCGGCCTGCCTGCGCGTGTCTTCACACCTTGGTGCAACCTTGAGATAAGATATTTTGTTCCTTATTAACCTAAAAATTAGATACAATTTCATTTGCAACTAATATTTAAATCACCTCATTTAAATAACAATCAATTCCCAACTTTCCTGCGATATCCTTTAAGTATAAATTTGCAAATAAGTAACGACCAATGAAACGTTAACTATTAATCCACGTTAAAGATAATTCAGCTCTATGCGTTAGATGTTAAAGTAACATTTGCTTTGTTAACAAAATATTAATATATCAGTTGTACTTCTAAAGCTATTCGTGCAGGTAATGAGGTGAAACAACTCAAAATGCGGATTCTAATATGTAGAGTTTTTATCTTCTACCAGGAGCTACTAAATAGGTATCTAATCAGGATCTAGTTGGACTGATAGAGGCTTTGTTAGTTGATTGAAGTCATTAGACTGTAATCTTCTGTCAGGTAACGGGAACTTCCAATAAGCTTCGATTTACCTATTTCTGTAGCAAAGTTACCTTATAATAAAGTTACAAATATTTATAAAATAAAGTTTTAAATAAATATTTTTTATTTTATACATTTTCTTCAGTTTCAAGCTGTAACTCGCAAATAACAGGGTAGACAGAATGAGCCTAGTGTTGAGACACTCCGTTCTCCACTTTCTGCTAAATTCTGAAGACGTGCTTTGCTTCAACACCATCACTATATGAAAATATTAAATATTTAATTACCTTAAATTGTAATCGAACCCATCGAACTGTCGCATTCACAGTTACACGCATGCACCTCTATGTCATGAGTGGCCTCAATATATTAAACATATAATGCAATTACTATAAACAACTTTGCAATTAATAAAGCAATTCAATATTAAAAGTACAAACCCCATTTACACTACTACCCCCATAAAATATGTATCGATAATAAATTATAATATAATATAATAAAATCTATCGGGAGCAGATAGCCCACAAAATAAAAGGATGACAGACAGGTGAGGCTCGCGCCGGCAAGGTGCACGCTCAGGTGTATTTGCTTAACAAGGTGCTCACTCAAGGACTGTGAAATAATATAATAAACCATTGTATTGCGCGAATTGTATTGTCTTATATAATTGATTGAAATTATTTGTGTTTTTTGTTTGTAATTTTTATGTAATTTAAGGCAATGGCCCCGTTTGGTCTCGTTACCAGAATTTCCCTGAGTAGGAATCGAACCTGTCCTTTTTACATTGGCACTCTTGTGTCCCTGCATCACGACTGGTTTCAATTTGGACTTTAGTAAATAAAAAAATATGTTTTTTTTTTCACACTTTTAAACAAGTAGGAAAAGAATTAATTAGATAACAAGCGATTAGATACGTACCCCTTGAGCTTGAGACCTACATGATAGAATTCTCTTTATGAAGTTCTCAGTAAGCCCCCGGGGGCAGATATGCAAGGTTTTATTCCAGATTTCAAGTTTCTAGGTTCAACAGTTTGAACTTTTACGCGGAAAGACGATAAGAGAAATTAAGATAAGTGATAAGATCGCATGATTTATCAATGTCGAAAAATGTAACCACGGCTAACAGTGAAATAATTTTGGGTAAAATGACAAAGGACAGCGTTAACTTTAATTTGAAGGAAAGTTGAGAACGGAGTTAATGCTAGTTTCCCTCTGCCTAACCTGCTTTATGCGGGATTCAGCTCGAAATAAAAAAGTATATTCTTTAAATAACCACATATCTATAGGTAAGCATAAATTTGCCAGCTCCTGTAGGTCACAAGCAATCAGTAATTGGAGGGTCATGTCATGATGAGTAAGTACTTTGATATTAAACAATGTGCTTTTGGTCACGATTTAACTACTAGTAGATTATTATATATAATGTAGGTACTTATATTTATTAAAGATTTTTCTGAATTTTGTAGAAGTATATAAGTCTATTCCATAATAAGTTCATTAATTGTAAGATTAAATAAAAAATGCTCTTGATAAATTATTTCGATTATCGATTTATACTAAACAAAAGCAAAAGTTAATTTATTTATGATTTAACTGCTTAGTGAATATATAAATAACGTTAGAGTAATTTAATTTCAACACAAAATATTTTTAATGAAATTAACTCTATTTAGGTACAGTAAGTTCCAATAAGAGTTACACCTATATAAAGACTAGCCTCACTTAAATTTATAAAATGTAACAAATAGAGTGACTCAACACTAATTAATCTCTACCTAATATGAGATATAGTATATAGAGAAAAGCATGAAGTAAAAAGAAATTATATTAAGCAATTCTTAAATACTTTTAAAAATCGGCCTGTATAAATTTGGTTAGGTGCAAAGGCGCGTGCGCAGCGCTTTGACAGTTAACCTTAGATGAACTGACAGACTCACCGTTCGTTTCTCGGAACCTTACAAATTCAGAGATAATATGTATATATAAACTTACATATAGTATGTAAGAATATTTATATTTTACTTCACATAACAAGTTGAAATGTAAATTTTATACGGTCTTAAGTTATAATAAAAAAGTGAATTCAAAACAATACATTTTTATAGTTAAATGTTGTTTTTAATAACTATATTACTTAAATTAATGTTCATTGTATACACACTTAAATAAGCCAAATGGTCTGTTTAAATACAGATGTAGTTTAATCGATGGTAGTTTTCTTTCTTCGCCAAGTAAATTTGTAAAAAGTATTCTTTCTTTTTCACTAATATACCTATAAATTAATATTTTTTCATGAAAAGCTCTCAATTTTTCTATTGAGGCTTGAGTTACATCATTAGAAGAAAGAGGGCACGAATAGACACTATAATAGATAGACAAGATAATTATAATATTAAATATCGCTTAGACCTCAGGTAGGTATAACATAAATAATACCTATTAATATTTTGCCTATGAAATTTTATTGCAATAAAAATTACAATGAAACCATATGGATTGAACTTAAGACAATTAAAAGGGCTAATAAGATATTAGATATTATTTGTACTGTGACAAACATTAATTTCCCCGATTGGAGGTCCCTACCTAAAACCGTCGCGTTTAGGTACTCTCACGCTGTCCCATTGCGCTATTATTATAAAATAAATAATATATACATTTATATGATATTTATATATGTAAATATTATATAGGTGCTAAATTTAGTTTAAAACTTAGTTTTCTGTCTATGGCAACGCTAATTCAAGAACATTTAAACAAATCTATAAAAAAATACTCTAATGGCACTATAATCTGTATAAGCTGCTAATATAATAAATATCTAAAAGCGATTTTAAGCTTTTGAAGTCAGGCAGGTGTCTGTGCAGGCTTGTCTCATATAACCGCAACTTGATTGATAGATTCTGTTAAGCCTGATAGTATCGATTGACAGTATAACGATTATTATTGTATTTATTGAAATTTAGTAGACTTTATTTGTATATTTTTGCCGTTTCTTACGTTATTTAGGATATAAAAAACGTTTACTGACCAGTATATAAAGTCATTAATAACTATCGCACCTACAATGTAGGTATTTATGTATGTACTTTATCTATAGTTAACAGCAATTAGCTTCAGCTACACGCTGTATCCCGCACGCAGCAGGGTAGGTAGAGGGAACCTCCTCCGAAAATGAGGAACGGATTGTTTTAACATTAGGTTTTCTCTGCTTATCTTGCTATGTGCAAGATAGAAGATGGAGCTTAAAAAAACAAAAGTAAAGTATGGCTATTTACTGAGAACCAGGCAATGGTTTCGCTTATGAATGTTATAATCATAAAATAGCTTAAAAATGTAAATAACCCTTCCTTAGCAGTCGGGAAAAAAGGAGGAAGCCTAAGATTTTTTTCTCTTTTGGTATTCTTGGCAACGATATCCGGTCCATGGTATAAAATTATAGTAATTTCATCTATTTCCATTTCATTCCATTTTCATATTTGACCCACTTTACCTATTAGGTCACAATAGTGTTTTTTTTAATGTAATTTTCTTACATTGATTGACAGATGGATAGATAGATAAAGCTGAAGCTATGATTTTAATTATACAAAAAAAAACAAAAAACATCAATGTTAATGCAAACGTACATAAGGCAGCAATTAACGCATTATATACGTCCCGTCCTTGTAAAGTTGACACAATGGATCTTTTTGCATCTGGTTAGTTTTTGGAACAAGGTAGACAGCCTAATTTACTACATTTATATCTTCGTTATATACATTGCCTTAAACAATTGACATTTTAAAAAAGGGATTTTTTTACATGTGTTTTTCTGTCATCCCTTTAATTTTGGCTGTTTTTGAAAACATTTTTCATTATTTCATTAGTACTTACTTCATGTAAATGTTTTTTAATATGTTACTATGACTATAATCGCAAGTCATTTTTCTTATAATAAAAACTTCAATTTCTGCTATACAAGTTAAATTTGTTTGTTCCCGCATAAAACTATTTACGCAGAGAGAACTAAATGTCAAGGCACTATTTTTTCCGCGCAAATTCAAGAACTCAACGCAACACTTTGTCTTACCAGAACGAGGCAACCGTGTAGGCACCACTACTCAACGATGGTCTTATTATTGATTAATCATATATTTTTTTATAAAAGACGTTAATAAACACTAAAGATGTGTGAAAATATAAAAAAAAGTAAAAAATGTCAACTCAAATCAATACGGGAAACAGAAATCGTAATTAGTGTGCCCGTTGTACAAGGTGTACGTCTAAACTTCCGTTCGGTTCAGCGGTTCTTCTGGAGCAGGTGCTATTGTTCTTTATAATCTTATAGTCGTAAAAAAATAGAATTGGAATTCGCAATTACTGGTTTGTATGATTAATATGAATTAATCTTGAACGTGTTCCTATTTATACAATTAGGTCTTAATTTTTTTTTTCTTTTTAATAAACTATTACAACATTTTTTTGTATTTCAAATGTAGCGGGGTAGGTAGAGGGAGCCTAGTGTTAAGGCTTCGCTCCCCACTTTCTCCTGAATTCTGAAGTCATTGCGCGTTGAGTGACGGAACTTAATGCTGCGCTTTTGCCTCGTCATCCACGCAAAGAAATATTTTATATTTTCATTTCCTCGAGTGGGAATCGAATCCACAACCAGCCGCTGACGATTCCCACTCGACAGAATGAAATTAACATTTTCCTTTCTCCGCTCTGGCAACAAGACAAAGCAAGCGTTAAGATCCGCAATGTTACGAAAACTCGATGAAAAGTGACAAACGGCGTGTTTTATCACTAGGTTCTTCTGTCTCCCTTGCTATATGCGGGATACAACGTGATGCTAATAATATATACCTTTGTAAAATTAATAAAATAAATAATAGGTTAATGAGACAAAAAACTACATTTTCGGTACAAACACATTTCAACATCAAAAAATGTTATACGAATGACAATTAATTAATAACACTGTCGTGTTCCTGTATGGAGAGACATTCCGAAGGTTTTTTATCAGGTCACCTGCTCGGACCGGACCTCCGAAAGTCCGTTACCGCCTCGCATAATTAGCATACTTTTACTTTAACAAAAAGATTATTTACCCCCAATATATGAGTTAAAATTCAATACATTTGCACCAAATTATAATTACAGGCGTTCGTCTAAAGAATACGGTGAGGGTCGGTTTCTTCGTATACATTATAATATTAATGTGAGGTGAGGGAGAGCAGGTGCACTCCTGGCTATTAAGTTACAGACACTCTATACTGACACTGCCTCGTGGACTATATCATGTGGACGGGATTTTTGGCTTTTGATGGTTTATACGTGATCCGTATGTAAACGGAAATGTAATGACAATATATTACACCATAAAGTAATAAAGACCTCGCTTAAATTTCAGTTTTATATTTTGTTTTATTTTTTTAATTATGATTTTTTTCATTGTATAGGAGTAAAAAGACATGTTTCTTTGCAGAAAGAGGACTATAAGGGAAGAGGACTAAGAGGAAATAAGATTTCGCCTTATTCATTTGCTCTACCATTTAAAATACGATGCATGTTTTATTTTAATAAGGCAAACACAAGTCCAATCAAAATCGGGACAAGAAGCTAATAAAATCTAAATACCTATACACAATATACATACAATATATATATTTAACATAGTACTTGTTACATTTGATGTAAATTCCAACTTTATGAGGCGATAATTTTTACAGCTGATATCGAATAACCCTTCAAAGATAACTGCGGTAATTAAAACCTATCACTGGTTTTACGTGTCAAGGGATTAAAGGCACATTACTGAATAATTATAAATTACGAATTAATATTAGATAATATCAGCACTTATCAGTGTACGGCTAGTGGTTTATATAAAACTGTGGATTGATAATGGATATTTGACAGTTTTTATATATTTTTTTTAATTAATTTGCGGATTCTCTATTATAATAATTTGTTATAGTTATTGTAGGTATTTGTGTTTATTTAATTTTTGTGTTCGCGTATCTTTCAATGCAATATAAAGCGCGGCGTTAAGTTCCGGCACTTAACATGCAAATTCTCTGTCTTGTGCCAACCCTATTAAATACGGGATATGATATATTATAGCGTGAGACTATAAAAAATTATAAACTTTAATTTTACTACGATTTATTATAAACTTAGTTTACTAATAAAAACACTGCTTTTAAGTAGACAATGTTGTTAGTATAAATTTTTACAGTCTTCTAGGTAGGTACCTTTACACTTTTTTTTTTTTTAAATTACACCATTTTGTTTAATTTTTTATTAGACTGGCGTTAAGGTTTCATGAAATAAAGGAGGTGAGTAAAAATAATCGTGACGATTGTGGGTTCAATTACGACACTGATGAGTGAAATATTTAGGTATCTAATATTTCCATTTCTTCATTCTGGTATCGAGGCAAAACGTGGCGTTGGGTTCCGCCAATCAACACGCAATGCTTCTAGAATTTTAACACTAGATTCCCAGTTTGTCTCTGCCTACCCTGTTATATGCGGGATATAGCTAAAAATGTAATTAAATTAAGCAGTGTTAAGTACTGCTTACGGTAAAAATTTATAGTAAAAAAAACAAACAAAAATCTTATGGCATTTTGAAACACGAGTAGGAATATGTATCTCCTGGAGGTAGAGATGAAAGCGTAACTTCCGAATTTAGATTTTTTACACAAATAGAGTTTATGTTACAGATTTTGAAGGTAAAACTATTAGATTGTATTCATTGTGTATATAAATTTTAACTAAAATTATAACACCTTGACCTTACAGACACCGAGCAAATCTAAATGCCACAGACTTATATAATACTGAGTATTAACTAAGCTTTAAGTGCCAACTTGTGTTCCAATAAATAACATAATATACATATATGTAAGACATATGTGCCTATGCTAATTTAGTATAATTCTAAGATTATAGTAAAATCTGTTATACAATAATTGACATTTGTTCTAATAAGGCAAAATATTTAAGCTTTACGCTGTACTCCGCAGACAGCAGGGTAGGCAGAGGGAACTTAGTGTTAGGACACTGCGTTCCCCACTTTCCGCCGAATTCTGAAGGCACTGCGTGTTGAGTGGCGGAACTTAACGCCCCGCTTAGCCTAGACACCAGAGCGGAGAAATGGAAATATACATTTAAATAAATATTTTGTTTTCTCGAGTGGAGATTGAACCCACCACCAGTTGCATAACACACACTGGCCTCTGAAGATGTAAAAATATAAAATGAATCGAACTTACAATCTGTCCCGCTTATAGTAACGCTTGAGCCCCTGCTCCACCACCGCCTATAAAAATTATAACCCGATGATATACATTTTAAGCACAATTGAAAGCAATTTTGAGGCAAATTTGAATTTTAAGGCCAATTCAATTGACACTTACACTAAACTACATAATTCCTTATTATAACAAAAACTCATGAAATAAAGTTGACGAGCCAGTCAAATATGTCTTGACACTATGCGGCGCGGGGTCAGGGAGATAAGCCTGGGTAAGTCGGAGATTGANAACTTTAATTTTACTACGATTTATTATAAACTTAGCTTACTAATAAAAACACTGCTTTTAAGTAGACAATGTTGTTAGTGTACATTTTTACAGTCTTCGTTTATACTTTCTTATTTTTATTATTATTAAATTTCACCTTTTTGTTTCATTTTTTATTAGACTGGCGTTAAGGTTTCATGTAATAAAGAAGGCCGTGGGTTCAATTCCCACTCTAGGGAGTGAAATATTTAGATATCTAATATTTTCCCTTCACTCTGGTATAGAGGCAAAGCGTGGCGTTGAGTTCCGCCAATCAACACGCAATGCTTCCAGAATTTTAGAGATTTCCAATTTATCACTGCCTAGCCTAGTAAGCAGCATTAAGTACTGCTTACGGTAACAATTTATAGTAAAAAAACAAACAAAAATCTTATGACATTTTGAAATACGAGTATATATACTTTCTTATATGTATTTCCTGGAGGTAGAGTTGAAAGCGTAACTTCAAAATTTAGATTTTTTACACAAATAGAGTTTATGTTACAGATTTTGAAGGTAAAACTATTAGATTGTATTCATTGTGTATATAAATTGTAACTAAAATTATAACACCTTGACCTTACAGACACCGAGCAAATTTAAATGCCACAGACTTATATAACTAAGTATTAACTAAGCTTTAAGTGCCAACTTGTGTTCCAATAAATAACATAATATACATATATGTACGACGTATGTGCCTATGCTAATTTAGTATAATTCTAAGATTATAGTAAAATCTGTTATACAATAATTGACACTTGTTCTAATTAGGCATATTGCCGAAAATTCAATAAAACAAAATATTTAAGCTTTACGCTGTATACCGGGAAGGGAAGTGAGAGAGGGTAGTGTTAAGATACTGCGTTCCCCACTTTCCCCCGAATTCTGAAGGCACTGCGTGTTGAGTGGCGGAACTTAACGCCCCGCTTAGCCTAGACACCAGAGCGGAGAAATGGAAATATACATTTAAATAAATATTTTGTTTTCTCGAGTGGAGATTGAACCCACCACCAGTTGCATAACACACACTGGCCTCTGAAGATGTAAAAATATAAAATGAATCGAACTTACAATCTGTCCCGCTTATAGTAACGCTTGAGCCCCTGCTCCACCACCGCCTATAAAAATTATAACCCGATGATATACATTTTAAGCACAATTGAAAGCAATTTTGAGGCAAATTTGAATTTTAAGGCCAATTCAATTGACACTTACACTAAACTACATAATTCCTTATTATAACAAAAACTCATGAAATAAAGTTGACGAGCCAGTCAAATATGTCTTGACACTATGCGGCGCGGGGTCAGGGAGATAAGCCTGGGTAAGTCGGAGATTGATTCCGGGATCAGGCGGATAGTCGCGGGCACTCGGGTGGAGACTATTCCTTACTCACGACCCACTGCCCGCTCTGACTGACTCCTAAAGGGATTTGTGACGCCATCCCCCGACACTTTTGAATCTGAGGATATTGGCCACTTCTGATTTATAAAGCACCAAGCAGATTTACTAAATCTTTTACTAACTCAGGCAGGTTTTATTGGCAGCGATGAAATGTTTATTTTATCATTGTATTATAAGTTATTGAATTATTTCTTCGGTCGTTAGTATTTTAAAATTTTCTTATCTCAATTCAATTTGGAGTCCAGTTACAGGTTTCAACGTATGCAAACCTTTGTTTGGTAAGAAAATACAGCAGTTTACAGTCGTAATTTAGCGAGGTGCGAAGTTCCGTCACATCGGGGGGTACGAGTTCTCGCTCAGGTGTAAGAATATGCCAGTATTGTATATGCCAGCCTCGAATATTCCGCGGTGTTGCCACACGTAATAAATTGTAGGGAGTGATGGCGCTTTTTGTTGTGCGACATTTTTTCCCGCGCTAGTGCCGCATATATCACCGGACGGTACGTAGTGACTTATGCGGTTGTCTCAAGTCCCGCTTAAAATAAAACGCGACTTTTTGAAAGGCATATTCGTTTCTTTTCTTCATGTTTTATTCGTGTCTAATATTTCTTGCCTCTGTTAGCTATAAGGCTGTGGATCAGTATATTGCAATAGCAATATGGCTTAGCATATCTAGGAAGTAATTAATTCATGAAAATAGTAAAAGTTATTTGTGGATTTAAATAAAACTTAATCTGTGTGTGAAGAAATAAACTAAATCCACCTCAAATAGGTAAATAAATTTAGTATTGAAGAAAATAGTGGTTATAAGAGATCCCCAGCTGAGGCTACAAAAACAGCAACCATCGAAGCGAAAACGCTCACAAACTATCAAAAACGTCTCTAAAAAGACCAATCGCAAACATTAATTGTGCACAACGAACCCTCAACATCCAAAGCCGCAAATAAACCAAAATATTAAATAAACCAAATCGGGAAGCGTTTTATAAATGCATTATGCTTGCCTTTCTTCTGAAATGCGATTAAAATTGAATAGGTCCATATGTCGCTTGCAACGGCCCCGTTGCGTCACAATCACACGGCCGGCTGCATTTTCAATTTACCACGAGATAAGCCAAGTTTTGGCCTTTTTCTGTGGAATGGTGGAATTGATCCGGTGACTTATGGTACGCGAGATAGAGGACTTGGACGGTCAATTGAAGCGGCATCTAATTTAGTATGGGGAATGGAAATAAGATGGGATGTTGCCCGTTGGACTGGATAAGTGACTCGCGTTAGAATTTATGTTGTGATTGGGATGCTTGTTTTGCTACTTTTGTCATTTGAATATTGTTGTTGAGTAATGGGACTATATGTTTGTATAGTTGTTTTTATATATATAATTTTAAGTTTGGTTTTTGATTTTTGGTTTTTGATTTTTGTTTTGTAAATATATATGTAAATAATTACAATATAATTGTAAAAATTTGCTTTAAATTATTATTTCTTTTCTTATTCTGGTCATCTTTCTCAGGATAGACAAAGAAGAGTCGATCGCTATAAAAATGTTATACTATAGTTATTAAATATGAATATCTCATTTGGAGTAAATAAAAAACCTTTTTTGAAATATCAATAAGTATTGATAATTTATTCGCAATTTTATTTAAAATACACAACTTCACAATGTTTGTTTTAAAAACTAAAAACTTTAGGTACGGGATATCGTTACAGGCTGCTCTGTTGTGATCGCTAATTTACATTTTATGTTCATATTCCAATAGTATTATTATACTCTAAGGTCATTTACAATTTTTATATTTACACATACTTTTGAATTTGGAACGACGTTTTCGTGGGATTGTCCATACTTTTAAGTTATTGTTGCATCAGGTAGTAAATTGTTCTTCATTATAGGTAATTCGCCGCAAGAACGTCGTTTCGTAATTTATTTATGGCCACACAATATTTTTTAAAAGTAAAGCAATATAAAATATTCTTGTAATATTTATGACATTTACAATTGTTATCCAATTCTGTGACCTGGTGTTGGTTGACAAGGAGCTTATGACATCCACAAGTAACGGTTCCTCATACTGACATTATTTATTGTAGTTTATTTACAACTTGTACGAATTATAACTAGTATATAAATTACTATTGCATTTTAATAAACTACTACGAATCGAATTTACAAAAAAGAACATGTGGAATTTTCGAACACATCACAATTCCTATAGCGAAACGAACAGTTTAAATTAAATACAATCAAAATAAAAACAATCTATACAGGAACGAAATATAACTTAATAAGATATGTACAAAATACACAATTTGTTTACGAACGATATCTACTTAATATATTTATATAAATCATCTAAGCGGACATAGTAACCGACCTTATCTAATATTATAATACTGTACAATTTCGCTAGTTACTTCACCTTGTAATAGATCTTAGAGCCGCACCACACTGAACTACTAGAAAACTCGACTCTAAATACAAAAAGGAAACAAGCTAAGAAATACTTGAAAGCATAACAAAACTATATAATACTTATTTTTATATTTACGTAGTAGTCGAGTGTGAAGCGACTCTAGATATAATACTATAACGTTCTGTAAAATAACGTCACATCTAAAGAACGGTTATAGAAAAGTACTGGTAACCGTTCTTGTATTTCAGTCGCTGTTAAATTATAATTCAAATCTGACAAGTCCATACATCAGTTCTCAAATAAATATAATATGATATAGAATAAACTTTATAAACTAGAACGTTATCGTTTTTAGTTTTTTTTATTAAAAAGTTTTAATCTCGCGAAAACTTGTTGGTTAGTCAGATATGTAGAATAACTGATGTGATAGTACTAAAACATCAATTCTGTCACAGTCTTATACATTAATGTTGTGTCGATTGTGTCGCTATCAGTATACTAAAGTGAAATCACAGTATCTATTTGTGATGCTTGAAGGTCGCTCCGGCAGTTACGTACCTATATCTTCATCTTTTCCTGTATTCTCGTTCACTTATCACGTGTACTCGCTCCTCCAGCCCGTCTGCAATAGACAAAGTAATTAGTATTCCGCTTGTGCCAAATGTCAGGGGCGTCGTTATATTAAATTTGAATGTACGAAATCAAGTTTTTTTTTAATGGTTTTCTAAGTTTTATTTATGTATAATTTGTATAATTATTGTCAAAATAGTTTTCTTGATATTTTAAAATCTTTAATGTTATTATTTATATTATTTATAAATGATCTATATTTACCATGGAGTTAAGTTGCGCGAGATGGTGGTGGTGATAGGGGTTGTGTGAAGTGGGAGGGGGAGCAAATCCCTGGTGGGGAGCACCGTACCAGTGAGACATGTGCGCTGCTGCTGGATGCACGAGGCCTACTTGGTGTTGACCTGTAGATAGTAAGAGAATTGTTAAAATGAATAATAATAGGTTTTGTTTCCATGAAATAAAGGAAGTTAGAATTTTAAGCACTTCCTTATTTTTTGGCATTAAAAGGAAACTAAGGCTTTAAGGAAAACATATTGTTTTCTATCATATGACTGCATTACTTCGATAAATATAATTAATTGTGATAATATCTAAAATTTGCATATGTCAATACATCAAAGAAATATCCTTACCAAAATCCATAGCTGATGGGAAAGCAGAACCACCAAAGCCTTTAGTAGCGTCGCCTAGAGGTTTGATCATGTCTCCCATGACGCCGCCGAGGGCGAGCGCGCACGCTCCGCCACCACCCATTCCCATGCCTCCTTTCTTTTTCTTGCTTTTACTACTCAATTTGCGATTTCGCGTCTGAATACCTTCTTTCTTCATCGTTAACGGCCGATTTACCTGTAACAACAAATATAATGTCAATATAAGTTGTTATAATATTATAATACGTAATGTAAGTGCTTATATTAAAAGATTAAACATATTTAGAGGTCCACAAAAGGAAGTAGGCATACACCAAGTTCGGAGGTAAGGTCTCACGTAAAACATATGTCATTGAAGCATGCCAACAAGAGGTCAACAATCGTAGCAGCCGACTCAGTTTTGCGAGCGCGTTCCCACTTTATTGCTATAACATGACATAAACGCTGTATAAAAAACATTTGCAAACTAATTTGGAATGCTAAGTAACAAGTAAGTAAGTATAAAGGCGAGCCGAGACCATAAAACGGTATCACAATGGGTTGTGTGCGAATATTTAGCTGTTTGGTGTCCGATGCCGACATGCGTGAAGTGGACCCTCGACGCATCCTAATTATTGCAGCGATGCACTTTGTTCGTATTTGGTGGGAACCTTGCGTTACGTCACCGCTTATTCATATTTGTGTGACAGGAATCGAATTTATGTCTTCCTGTATAATATAGCTAATCCAAATATTCAAAAGCTAGCATAACAATTTTAGTACTAATAAATAATTATTACTATTAATCATATATGTACATACATTATTAAGTACGAGCATTTCTACAAAGTTCTCAGACAGAGTGTATTGTAGAGAAGAATAAAAAAAATCACACCAACGACTTCATTATACAAAATGACACCTGTCCTAGCTTTCAATTTGCGGTGCAATTATTTACAAGTTAAGTGCATCTCAAGGCAGCTAGCGGTCCCATGGAAAATACCAGACCATTTTATTGTTTGGCGTGCGAAAATGCACTTTCATATTTGTGCATTTCGCGGGTCAAGTATCTCGGTCACTCTCCGCAGTGCATCGCTGGTTCTGGGAAGCGTGCGTCACGACGGACGGACGGACGGACAATGAGTTATTCATCGCTTTCCATGGAACTTGGCGGCGGCATGTGGCCTAAACGCACGATTTCACTGCGCCCGCGCCCGCGCCTGCCGTCGGCACCAGCTCATGCGCATGACCTGATCTTATTTACGGTTTTACGTGTGATTTACGCGAGGCTAGCGGAATATACGGAACACTGGCTTATCTTAATCACTGCAGGTGAAAATTTACGGTTTCACAAAAATTTATCTTCATTTAAAGACTTATATTAACCAGACTTTATAACTAATTCTTCTTTCTTCTTTTTTAAACTTTCTCAATTTTTCAATATGAATTTCAAAAGAATTAGGAAAATTTGCTTAATATTTAGTTATATCTGTTTATATACAATTAGGAAATGAACGTGAACACAAAAACAAATAAAAACCAATAGAATTACATTCGAAAATTAGAATACACCATTTCGTAGAGACTAATATATTAGTATTAGGATGAGACAAACGCACCATTACTCTGAAATATGTCCCAATTACGTACAAAAACGTATTTAATGTTCGACAATGTAAGGTCATTTGCAGCGGCAAGTGCAGTAGAGCCGTGCTAATTCCGAATGTCCCTAATACGTTCCTGCGAAGCGCCCACACATCGCGACACTCGCATACCGCGCCGTCGCTGCTCGCAATTGAACCAATATAAAATGCATTAGCTTTAGCAGCGGTGCTCGCTGGTAGATTTAGTGCAACGTAATTAGGTCATGAAGCCTTCGTGAATTGCATCGCGAAATGCCAGCGGAATGGACGGTGATGTGGTTAGTATTGTTAGTTGTTTGTTTAAATATATCTATATACCTATAGAAAATAAACTAAAAAAACTTGAGTCTCCTTCATTTTTTTTTATTTCAATAATCGTTAATAATGTTTTTTATGAAAAAAAACCACGCTGTAGCTTCACGTTGTCACGCATTAGCAGGGTAGGCCGATGGAACCTAGTGTGTAGACACTACTTTCCTATTAAGGTACTTACGTTCACCACGTTAAATATTTCGTTTCCTCGAGTGGGAATCGAACCGACAACCTATGGCGTCACAATTGCACGTTTATCTCTCACGAACACTTTTTAAATATCCGAAGTTATAGGTACCTTGTAAAAATGTCTCAAAAATCACAACAAGAAATTAAAACCGAACAATAAAACGAGGAGGAAAACGTACGCGTTAACAATTGTCATCATACGTTGTTTGCATGCGAAACTTGAGGCCTTTTAAGGATTATAGTCCATAACTGGTGCCGCGGGTGACGTTCTGTACCTAAAATTGGTACCTAGGCATAAGGTACTAATCTCGAGATATATCTCGAGATGTTGAAGCTGAATTGCCTAATAACTGCCCTTAGTTCAGTTTAATTACGTTGCTCTTTCTTGAGACGATATTCCCGTAATGTAGCTGTTTGTATGCTAGTAACGTACACTCATTGTAAAAGGAGCAATGTAATACCTAATATAAATTATACATTTCGTAAAACTTAAAAATTTATTTGGATAATTTGATTAGTGTTATTTTTTTAGCTTCACACCGCTTAATGCTAAGACACTCCGTTCTCATTAAGACACTTCCGTTCCTCCATTTTACCAGAGGCATTATGTGTTGAGAGGCAGTACTCAACCACACTTTTCCTTATTGCCAGAGCGAAGAAATGAGAATGCTAATAAACAATAATTCATTTCCCCGTGTGGAGATCGAACCCACAACCGTTACGTTTACCAGTTAAACGCTTTTGCCACTGCGCCATCCTCACAGTATTATACATACAATAAAAGATTTTATTGAAACGAAAGGACGATAGTAAGTAAATTTTAATTTAATTCAGAAGCCGAGCGATAAAATGAAACTTGATCTGCGCGTTCAACAGAAGTTATAACCAGAGCAATGCTTGACGTTGCATAAATATATGCACTAAAGAGGCTCAGGTAGAGCTTCTGTGCATAAGTGGCATCTTTTATTGATTTTCTTATATTATTGTCATATAATAAAATATTAAAATAACATATACATTTGTATTGATTATTTCAATTTGTTTTTATCAATTTTCCAATTTGTTATTTTTTTACGTATTAAGTACAGGCGAATTTGGAGTATTTTGTTTACATTGTTATAATAAAAAAAATATATGTGAGGTGATGATGTTGAAGCTCAATACAATACGAGGGGCAAATACAAATTATGATGAAATTCAACGGTAATTTATCATTAGATCTCCTTCAAAATTAAAATAATGTACTTTTCATAAAATATCTGTAATTTATGGTATAAAAAGAAAATAAGGAAAGATAAAGTCATCAAATGTATCCAATACAGCTAAGGTGTTAATACATAGATGAGATACACCTCACATCTTACAGGTGCAGGTGTAGGTGTACACAGTATGCACATGGTCATAAATCTGAACAATAGTACAGCAGAGTCAAGGAATAAGGGCTGTATCGCGTGTGTAATTCACATTTGCTGTATACCCCAACCTTGCACTCAATCTTTAAATACAACTGTACTTCTTCAGTTCGTATGTACTTACCTACATACGAAAATAGTGTCCCTGCGCTATGACTTCTATGACTCACTAATAAACTGAATTTGAGACATAAAATTAACTTTAAGGTAATTGTAATCTACTTAATCATGTTGACAATATGTTTTTCATAATTACTTCGACTCTATTATAAAGTCTGATGAAATGAAAATTTAAATCAACTTACACGAGCATCATTATAGTGAGATATTTATATACAGTTTAATAAGCCTTTTTTTAATATACATTTCTTGTACAAAAATATTTAACTTCTACTGAAAAAAAATATAATAATAGCAGCGTATTGTAAAAAAATGTTTTAGGCCTTATTTCGCAGTGCGTGTGAATAATTACGTTAGGTTTCTAGCGTACGAGTACGTGCTATCTGCTCCCATCTGGTGCGGCCGCCATAAAACCACTCAAATGGGAAAATAACAGGCTCACATACAATGCCATGGAAAATGCACGGCGCTCGATGCGCATAATTTTCCCGACAGCTAGAAAGCTTTTTACTCTTCTGCAATTAAAGCGAAATTACAAACATTTTACTGCGTTACGATTGTAAGGAAAAATCTATGGAGTCGTGCCTTGTTTATTTATTATTTTATTGCGAATAATTAGAGCTTGAATAATAATATTGAATTTTATTATTTAATTTTAGAGCTATAAATCGATTTGTTTAATAAGACGCAATCGAGCTATCAACATTTATAAATGAGTCACAAAGAACTTAATTTCTGTATGGCATATAAAAAAAAACGAACACCAGTACCGTTCCAAATGTTCCAATTGTCGCAACAAGACCAGAACAAAATGGAATGCAGCGGCCGCGGAGCGAGAGAAATTGTACAAACCCCGCTTAGCTGTAAATCAATCGATAAGGATCAGATAAATTAGACAGGCAGGCGTACCGCCGCACGACAAACCTTAAGAATTAGCAACCAATTACACAACAAAAAATGTACACTCATTTTCAAACAAAAACTACCTCAAATGGCTTCATTGAAAACGATCGCTGTCACGTGCTCGTTCTGTTTTTACCGCGTAACAGCCTATTGGCGATGTTTACTTAAATAACGGCGGTTTACCTGTTAATGAGAACTTTTATTATGATCGTTCTAGCTCACTGTCGAGCATAGTAAAAATGTAGACTAGTATTCCATTTGGGTTTACGTCTGCGTAAACGAAAGAAACTAGCTTGTTATTAGGTTATTACAGAAAACGAACGAACTTGGTACTTTATTTTTGGAGATTAATTTATCAAAAAAGCTTTAAAAGTAAGAATTAATTTCTTATTTGGCGATTTAACTATAGCTTAAATAACTAACTTTTCAAAGCTTACAGTTTGTGCTTTATCGAGCTAGTTCGCAAGCCCAACAGCAACGTCGCGTGCGCGTTTCTTTTTATTAAGAGATATTTTAACTCTATGCAAGCGAGCGGTAGAAGAAATGCCTAGATCGAGTTACAACAGATATGAATCGTGTGAATCACAAACACCCTATAAATCGTAGAATATAATAGAGTCGACGACTACAAGTACCTATATACTCGTATGAATGTCTTCATACATTTAATTATTATATCAACAGAAATGGTAAAAAACCGCTTCACATACATAAGTTGCGAGAAAATCGCACATGTGAGTACATATCAAGATAATTTCTATTAAAAACATAGTTATGCAGTTTTTGTTTAATTACAGTAGCTGATATAAGATAACTATATTAGTTTTAGTTTAAATTATACTTGTAGTTGGTAAAAAATGGTTATGCTAAGAATTACATACGTCCGCGTTCACAACTTAGATTTTATTTCCATGAAAATATACTTTAATTACACATATATATTTGTAGAGATAATTTTTACTATAGTTTAGTTATTATACTATAATAAGACAGTATATCAATTGTTTAAAATATTTTGAAATAAAATATTGAAGCAGGATAAAATATTGTCCAGAGGATATCTTCTCAGAATTGAAATGGATTTAGCGAAATAATAAAAAGTATCCGTACTGATCCAATCAGTAGTGTCGAAAGTCGCAATTAAAGACGAAATTACCGACGACGAGAGAAATGTGCCGTGGAAGACAAATAAACGAGCTAAGCAATTGGCCGCGAAGTGCCCACACGCAACTTAGTTACGCGGAATCGGGTTAAAATAAAACATAAATAGCTGTCTTTTATTATAAATATGATTATCATATTCACTTTTTATTTTAATTTAATATTACTAACTACTTTATAGGAGTATATAATACGAATTCTTCGAAGAATGCTACAAATATTAACACTCGAAATTAATATGAAAAAAAGAAACCTCAACCAAATATATTTTCATTTTTTTCAATATGTTTATTTAAAAATGTTTAAATCTTATTTTAATAAAAAGAAATGTGGTAAAGTTATTTTCGTCTCAGCTTTTTTCGTTTGAATTAAAAAAGTTAGGCGCCACTGTTGAGTTTCAGATGAGATGAAGAGGCGCATGAATGAAAACCATCCAACTGTTATTAGAAAGGGTTCAGAAACCTCAGGGTAGGTTTATTTATAATACCAATGATGTTATATTTAACAAAAAACTGTGTTTCCTTCTTAATTCATTTAATTAGATAATTATTTTCTAATTTTATTTTTTAGCAATGTATCTATGAATAAAAAATCTATCAGAAGGTTATAAGGAATTATTTAAATTGTACAAAGCTTTTACTTCCTTTTTTGCTACTATTTTAAATGCAATCATTTTATTTATTAAAAAATACACACATTAACCCTATTATATAGGGAATTAATAAATATGGTTGCTTTCATAAATTTCATTGAGTAATTAACTTTCAAATTAACCGCCCAATTAATCCTTTCAATAATACTCAAAATAATAATCATCAATATTGTATATATAAATAAACATCTGTGGTAAATACCGCGTAACATTATTACTTTGGGTCAACGAAGATACGGTTGTCAGTAAGATGTTCTGCATTGTTAACATTGCAATGGAGCTTGCCGGCGCCTGCGCCTGCGCATGTTGACTAAAGAGACACTGAGGACCAAAAAAGTCCTTAAAATCCAAGATTATTTTTTTTTCGCGGAAATCAACGCCGCGCTTTTTCACCTTGGCACCAGAGCGTAGAAATGAAAATACTTATAAATATTAATTCATTTCCCCGACTGGGAATCGAACCCACAACGACGGAATATTACGTAACTGAGGAGCCTTAGTTGCACATAAATAATACTTTTTAAGATGATGAATTCTATAATCTTACATAGTAGGTCCACACTTGTAATAAGTGGGACACTTTACTGATAAAAATTATGAACACTTGTCTACATTTAATGACTTTTATCTTTAATGGGTTTTTAGTACATTATTAAGTTTATCGTTTGTACTTTACTCATGATTTATTTAATTTACTTAAGTTAATACGATGTCATATATTTGTTAAATAGTTGCACGATTGCAATTTCATGGGAACTAACCAGGTATTAAATGTTCTATGCTAGTCGATGACAAATTTTATATGTTATAAAATTTACTAAGTAATGGAGTGTAGAGTTGCACTTTACTAGAAGATTAGAAGTGTATAGTGTATTAAAAATATATAGTATGTTGTTTTACAATATATAAATATAGTTTGTTATATTGTTGTATTGTGGTTCTTTCTCTTCTTCTTCCTGGCATTAATCCCGACTATTACCAGGGTCTGCCTCCCTACTTAACCTACTCCACTTTGCACGATCTTTTGCGGTAGATGTAGGAGAGACGAGAGATATAATAGCGAATATCTCTATTGCGTGCTAAAATACTATAGGAAGCCTCAATAGGACTATCATTAGAAAAAATACCATGAAATTTTCAATAGCCATAATATTCATATATCAAAAGACAAAAAAATATTTAAAATTATGGGTAATTAAGTACAGATAGCGTATGATGAAATATAGTTTTAACTTTACATCTTAAGTGTAGCGGCTCATCTTTTATACTAAAAATACATTAAAACCTATATTACTGTCATGTTTACGACCTAGTAATTCCCTACAATATTATCTTTTAATTGCACTTTTAAACGCAATTTTAATGTTATTACTTGTTATCAAAATAAGACCACCCTGTATAGTTAATTGACAATTGGTTCTGTGATTGCAATAAGCAATATTTCATAATTAAGGATGTGCCTCGAGAGATGTCGACGAAACACCAACGAGTGTTTGATGTTCGTTTGTGATTAAAATAAATACTTGCCGGTAGACAGCTGCTACTCGCGGGGATAATTGAAAATACGATTTATTCACCCGCCAAATTTATCGACAACGCCGATTTATAGCGCCTTGGCTTTGTATAGCGACGTATGTATAATGTTTATATATGCACAACAAATTAAATAAAACATATAGTGCAATTAAAACTAGCAAATATTAAATTATTTATAAAAAAATTGATTACTAAATCAAAATTATGAAATACATTGATGAATATAATGTTATTAATCTCATATCACACCTGTCTAAAAAAGTTATTTTTTAATTTAAATGTTAAAATTTCTAATGACTTTCCATGACTTCAATAGACTATTCTAATGCAAACGAACCATTTTAATAAATTTAGTTAATAAATAATAGATATTGTACAAGCGGAAGTTGTTTATTTGACGCGAATATGCATTGAATCTACACACACTTACATACGAGTATGTTTACCTAATTGTTGGACGTCGGTTGTAAAATTATTATCGACTTTTTATACGGAAACAAGTGTTTTGCTAGTAAATGGAACTTTTACATGAATATACTTTTTATTACTACAAATTAAATTTTAATATTTATTTATAAAGACGAGTTGTTAATGAACCGATAAACTAATGTTATAATGAAAATGGCGCTAGTGGATGGGCAGCTCGCAGGGCACCTTTGAGAAACAATTATGGAAAACAATAATTTATATTCGTTCTGCCTCTGGCATGGAACCTGGTCCAATTAGATGTCGAGTGAGTCCACAGTAAATCTCACACGGCTACCATGCTACACTAATTCATACGCCGCCGCCGACGAGCTATCATAACTGTCGACGTCGACAGAAAATTTAACAGCTTCTTGATTATCTGCTACTCAGGATGGCGATGCTCGTGCAAAGTTTAATTTTTGCAAGGAATATGTTTCTGTTTCATTTGAATCCTATTTAGATATATTTGCTATATGGAATTGGTTGTCTATTTGCTCTGGTATCTATTAAAATTATATACATATGTACCTAATAAAATATTTAGGTTGACATAATAATATTAATAATTAAGTTAATCAAGAAAAAATAAATAAATTGACAATCTAGCATAGAAAATAAACTAAATTGTGAGAGTTTTTACATTTATGTATATGCATAGGTATTAGTAAAATAATATTTTAACATTTATCATTTAACATCGATTTTATATGCAGGTTTCTCTTTTAATAGCGTTCATTTCATAAATTTTAAATATATTAGTGAAAACGCAAATTCCCACTTGTTAGATACTTTCCAAAATAAAATTCAATAATTATGAATATCAGCTGCTATGTCAGATTGCTCGGTAATTAAATTTATTAATAGAATACAATTCGTTAAACATTTTCGGCAGAAGGCAATATTTTTACTACAATTTACTGTTTCTTTAATATAATCATGTTTTCTTGGCAGTAAACGGGCCGGCGGCGCGTGCGCTTGCGAGAAGCACCTGCTTCTAAGACCCCAGTAATTATACCACCACTTATTATATGATTATAAGGGTTTTTTGGTGCTTTCAATCAAATTACACCTTGGCCTGGGCACTTCGAACGAATGAGATGTCATAAAGTTTTTTTGTTCCATTATTACGTTCGACGGTTTCGTGGTAACGGTGTAAAACGGTGCGACAATTATTATTTTAACTTATTTTTAGGGGGTTCTCGATTGACTACACCTTTGCTCAATTAGAATAATTGATTTTTTTTTGCTATAGCAATTCACATTCAGTTTTTTGTAACAATTTATAGACTTTTATTAGATTTAAAAGAGAAAGTTTCAAAGCAACACAATAATAATTGAAAAATAAAATAAAAAACAAAAACACCGTTCTTAAATGTAATAGCAAAAGTATTGAACTGATTTTAGAACGTATCTACTGTCGCTAAGATCACCTAAATGATAACGATATGGCTCCATTCTAAAATTGTGCTCACGAAAATACGCAGTTTTGCCGCCGAGCGCATCGATGCTATGATAAGCGGCCGTAAATAAATAATTAGACGGAGGGCAGAGGAAGTATGGGGAAGGAGGGGGGCAGGAGTGGAGGCGGGGGGCATTCGGATAGTTCTTAGATAGATACTATCTCTCGCAACCGCGCTTTGTGTCAAACGTCAGATGCTTATCTATAAGATGTTTACAGATGTACCGGAGGGGGAGCCCGAATCTCTGGCGGACGCAATCGAGCGGTACTCCAATATGGTCGATGTGAGAGTTAATTACCTGTGCTCTAACCACGTTGGTATGTGAGTTATGACGCTACGACGTAATGAAATATCAAAAACGTTCATTTGAAATATGATTTTTCAAACTATTTTTAAATATATATATTTTTATATCTTTCTTTATATAATGAATCAGGTTAAATGTTGTCAAGTAATGTTTCGTTTTTACTAGACTAGCTTATCTGAGCCGTATCCGCTGTAGTATCTACAGCTGAAGCACTTCGTGTGATAAGGAAATCAGTGAAATTATTAGACTTAAAAGATTTAGCAATTTTTATCTCAAGATAACTACTTCGATTTAACAATTTATACTTATTTAAAGATAACGATTTCCTATAGGAAAATATTTTTTACTTTAACAAAAAATTAGAAATATTTAGGTACTTCCTTAACACCTACGCGTCTAATCTTATTTTTTTTGTAAAATATTAAAAAAACTAAGCTATCACGTACTAAAGAAATATTTAGATAAAATTTTCCAATATTTATTGTAACATTTAAAGCAAATATAAAATTGCAATATATTTTAAAGTCGCCTCAGTACAAGGTTATTTCCGCGCCGTAGATCACTCTAGATGTCGCCGATAGCGCGGCCGATCGCCAGATCTACGATCATCTGGCTTGCTGTCTCTAAGCCTAATTACAACATCTGTAGATGTTTTATCTGAACGAAATTTGTGAAATATAATACAGTAATAATGAAACTAATTATTATAAAATAAGATAAGCAACAAGAAATCGTTTTGTAATAAGCTAAAAACCAACTTTAATTTCCTATGCATCTATTACTATCCAGATGAAATGAAGAACATTTGCAATCCTTTAGATTCAATGAAATCATGTATGGCCATCATTTCTAGCAATTGATGAGTTCCAAACATTCCACGTTACGCTAACTTAACGTACAAAACTTAGTATTTAATAGTTTTGTTTTAGAATTTATTTTGAAAATAAGCAGTTATTAAATATTCTATTCATATAAGTTTAAGTTTAATGACGTAAACCGTCGTCGACCATTTCACAAATCTCTCTATGACCTCAACGTAATTGTTTTGTAAGGACAGTCATATCACGCGAACGATCAACTAACGTGCAGCTGCCATTAAGTTATTTTTGTATAGAAGTTTACGACAAATGAAAATAAAATATACTTTAGTAACAAAACGAAAATAGTTAGTTACTAATTGTGCGCGGTGATAGAAGAGTTCTAATCCTATTTAAGGCAAGGAATCTTTTGATATACTACGGATTTTACTGCGGTTTTCATTAACAACAAACTATTTTTGAGGAAGTACTATAGATATTTAATTTTTGTTCAGTCAAGTCAGGTTCAGCAATTGCATAAATATCAATAAAATCATACAATTTCGTTTAAACAAGTAAAATGATAATTTAATATGATAACTTTCAATAATATATATATCTGTTCAATCTGTTATAATTATTTTTAAAAAAACTTGTACTATAATACGTTTACTTAAAACATTACCTTGCACGAATAAGTATATTCAAAGCTTTCTTGTGAACACCAACGTTCTTCAGTTTCCCAAATTTATTACAAAGACAATAAATCAGCAGAGAATCGCTCGCTAAACAGAATGGGAGCCTCATGAATAAAAACATGCTATTTAGCGCTACACCGTACACGCCGCGCTCTCCACCCGGCTCTCGATTGTTAACTCTAAGAAACGGTGCCAAGTGTTCAAATTGCATATAAACTTTATAAGACCTATTACAGTTGAGCTTTGAACGGCAGTTCTACGCAAACGCATTTCCGGCCCAACGCTGCCGGGAAAAAGCCATTTAAAACAAAAAAAAGAAAAAAAATGGTAACGCGCCGCGCGCCGCGCTCGGACACTTCCGGTGGGCGCCATTTTTTCTGTATTGCCAACAGATAAAATCTTTCCGTCCTACTGCACAAACGCCCACTTTTATTTTTTATTACACAAAAACATGATGCGTTTGGCAAAATATGACTACTTAAATTACCTGTTTACATTAAATATATTTTAATAAAAAAGTTATTTAAAAAAATGGTAATATGTTTATTACTTTAACATCTGCCAGAATTAAACATTACGTTGACATAATTAGGAAACGAACGACATTTTGCATCGCCCACAAAATCCAACGGTCGAATCTATGTAAATGGGCTCGCTGTTCGATGTTGAATATTCAAATTGATGTCATTATAACATTCGCCCAAACGTGCCGGCCGTTTGGCGACCGGCCAGTTGCATGTGGAATGTAATGTAATGTAATGAGTAAATTAAACCCTTTTTATCTGCGCCGCTAGTCAAAATTTGGTTAATTATCCTATTAATATGAAATATGTTTATCTCACCGAAAATATTATCAAAAAAGACACCCATTTAAATATATAATAGAAAAAAGAAAAACTGGAGACAAAACAGTGACTGTCAGATTCCCTCGGATGTTGGCTGAACAAAACAGCACTTTAGACTAAATAAAAAAAAAGACTAGCAGAGCGTTCTCAATTCAAAAATTGAATTGATCGCCCCATTGTATTCCAAATGTATCATTTGAGCTGTTATTATGGGCGCTCTAGCTTCAATACAAGCTGGTAATCCAATACTTTTGTATGGGAGGCACTTAACGCGGCAATCTAGTTACGAAATGGCTGATGTTGTTAGAACTTAATTTGTTTAGTGTTTTATCTTAAAATGTATAAGGATGGGTTTGTTGCAAAGCCAGCTAATGATACCAGGTATTTATTATGAAATTTGTTTAACGGATTTCAATTGCATTAGGTATATTAAGCTTAATGTAGTTGTAAATGTTGCAAATAAAAGTAGCTGCGTTTGTTCTATTCATAATAATTATCCGGTTTCACAATAATCTGTGAAGGAATATAGTTAATTATTTAATTTTTTTCATGAACGTCATCTAATAAAGATGAATGCTTAAAAGTAAACTGCATGCCTGCATTTTCGCAGATGTAAATACGGACAGTTAATAAAAACGGCGATATACCACTAATCTCGTATAAATCGAAGGAAGTGCCCTGAATTGAGCGTGATAAATTAAATAAACAAATTTATAAAAAGCTATAAACGGGCGGGTAAGCTTTTTGTTAGGAAATTGTGGTTAGTAAGCGCCTTAGTTATAATTATTAAACTAAATTGATTTTTATTACTAGTGGTTGAGAGTTCACTTTTATTTAAACGTACAGAATACCAATTTAACCGCATTGACTAACGAGAATCGAATCCACGCACCTACGATAATCCTATTAACTGGTTTTTGTGGTTGCCCAAATAAATAATTTATTTTAGATTGCATTCAATACAAAACCGACGCTTTATTGCGAAATACTTTTGTGGAAACTATTCATTTTTAAATTAAAAATAGTAATTGTGAATTCACATAAAATTGTATAAAGTAAAAGTTTACAATTGTCTTAAAATATTACAAAAAATCGTATTATATAATAAAAAAATGAACTGAAATGAGAAATTTCACATTGTATTATAAAATTCACTTATTATATGAAATACACTTTTTTTTCTTATTTTTTATTATTAAAAATATTACCTAATATTTTCCATAATTTAAAATTTAAAAGCAATTTAATTTAATCTTACAAAGTCTTGGCGATACCGGTACTTTAAAGTCATCATTCATTTCATAAGAACGTTCCCATATCAATCAAGTAAACAACACGAGATGTATCACAAAGGCCAATAAAATGTTTTTAATAAAAACAATAATACGTCGTTTAGTGGAACTACAATACCGTGATATTTATTATTGAAACTGTATAATATTGGGGGCAATTTTACTTCTCAATTGGGACTCAAGAACCCTGTTTAGAGTAAACACTCAAGCTTTGAGTGGTTTAGTTCAATGAAAAATGTTTTGATATTTGTTAAAGTTAGTGAAACTACTTTATATTTTTCATATGGAGATATTTCTTTTACATTTATTATTATCTATCGACGAGACGATAAGACCGGTTGATACTGATTATTATCCAAGAACTAATAGAACAACTAATAAACTTATTAATTTTGTTGATTTAATATGAAAGATGTAAAAGAGCTAGCAAAAAAAAATTATAATATACAGATTATCTAGATATTTAAAGAACATTTTTATCATTATAATATTTAAAACGTGATGTATCAAGAGCATCTCAGCGCTGTGTAGGCGGCTGTGATGCTGGAGGATCACAATGGGCTCGTGCTTTATTGTATGAATTGCATTTTTTGAGTGAAATCGATCACGAGCCCGGGACCTACATTATACTGTATTTATTTACGCATTGTTACTAAAACGTCCCTTTACAGTGCCGGTCTTTACAAAGCGACCATTTTCTTTTTCAAATCGTCGATATCTCACAAAAAATAGTCCCCTACAAATGCTAATACTATGCAGTTAACAGTGAATTAATATGTACGTAATGTAAATGCAAATATATGCGCATTTTGTTAAGTTATTGGAAACTTTTAGATTTATCTTACTAGTGGAATTACTTCTATTCTATATCTTAAATTAGATTCTCACATTTTAATGTATAATTGATAAATGAATGCTCCGGAGGCCAGCACAAGGAATGTTTACAGGCTTTTATAAATATGTATGAGAAGGCGTTCCCTACATCTTGACATCGCTACTGGTTCAATTTCGTATTGTACTCCTGTCATTATACCTTCAACTTCTGAAGTGGTCGCCTCCTTTGTAGCTCCTTACGAATAATTAGCCCAAACAGTATTGTTGCTCGAATATTTTGAACGGCAATAAAGTATACATTTCAACAAAAAATCTCAAGTATTCGAGGGTCGCATTGACTGGTGATTCTTGTCATTGTATCACTCCATTCCGTTACGTTTGTTCTTTTTTAAAATGGTATAGGCTGTATAAGGGCGTTCTAAGTTACGGGGTTGTGAGAGTCGTGAGAATTGTTCTCAGTTATGTTTTGAAATTAAATATAAATGGTAAAAGAAAAATATCGATATTATAAGCAAGATTATCAGGGACAGAGTGTCTGAACACTACGTTCTCCGCCTGCAATATGCGGGATATGGCGTGAAGCTGATAAGCATGATTATGGAAAAGTCTCTGCCATAGTTTTGCGAACTTTAATGAAGGCATCTTAAATAAATTATAATAAAATTAAAATTTATATTAATATAAATCGATATATTCTGTTTTTCCACGTATTATTTTATAATAAAATTATTTTTAGTAAATATTTGACAATATAATTTGATATTCCCATCATTAAAGTCAATCGGTTTAACTGACACAATTGTATGGGTGTTATGACACATTACTCCCAGCAGGGCGCGGCCGGACCCCAGGCAACATACAGCCAAATCATCCTGAGGGATTATACCCCCAAAGATATGTTATAGAGTTAATTTTTACTTTATATTTTTTGTTTAATAATTTAACCAGTAGATTTAATTTAATTTGAATTATAGTAAATAGCTACTTATTTTGTTAACATCTAATAACCATAAACTGTTACAAATATTAAAGTTGATATATATGGAAATATAGCTTACAAAATAATGTAAAAATAAATAAATGATTGAACGATTTAAAGGAAATCTGGAACGNAGGGTCCTAGCACATGTAGTTTCTGAGATTTCGTGATGAGTGAGTGACCTTTCGATTTTATATATATAGAAGAACTAAGTATAACCGGAAGTACCGATAGCCTATAGCTTAGAACTTAGAGCCTAATGTATAAGATGATCGATGAGTTGTGGGCGCTTTGAAATTCGGTATTTTGAATTTGGGAAGTAAATAATTAAAAATAAGAAAAAATTCTAAAATTAAATCTGCGCAGCCATCTACAGCCACGACTTACCAACCATACTATACATTCCAAAAGTACTTACATTATGCAGCTTGTAATAAAGTCCACACGCGTTGCACACCGGCTCTCCGTTCTGGTTGCGCCGCCACAGTGTCGTGGTCGTGGTCTTGCAGTTTGCACAAGAGGTCCCAGCTCTCCTCGCCGCGCTCTGTAGCGACTGGAAATATGTTAAACGACGTTAATTGTATATAATTTACTGGTTATATCTATTGTTTGTGAGATTTTAGACTTTTTTGTTGTTATCGTATCGATCAAATAAACGCTTCTCACGTTCATAAAGTTTTTATTTTCCAATTATAATCAATAGCTTAATTAAAAAGCTATAACGCATCGAATATGTCAGTTACACTACAGCGAGCAACGAAAATAAACAATTATAATTATAAATATTAATAATAAATCACTTTTGTTAGGTTTTATAATGGACATGATAGGAGAAATTTGAAATTTTAATTTTAAAGTTAAAATATATGATAAAAATATCGCCAAACGTCTCAGCCCACAAAAAAAATCTTCGAAACTGTAGAAAAAGAAAAGATTGTAGAAAAAGTGAGTAGCTATCGGGCCCTCTTACACACCTGCCCATTACTAACCGTCAATCAAACAAAAAATATATCCACGGCAAGCGGGGGCCCATTTATACAGTCCACAAAAGTGCCTCACTCAATTAAAAATGCATTCATCCTAAACCGACACAAATATAAAATGGACCTCACAATCCGCCTCATAATAATAAATCCATTAATTTGTCATGTCATTTATCGAACAAAAAGTATTGAGATCGTAAAATATTAGGAACGAACTATTCGGTACGTCTGCTTCGATCGTTTCTCGGTAACTAGAATTAAACATTCGTAAGATTATCATGACCGCGGCGTATTGTCCAAGTTGATATTGTAAATGACTGTACCAAGTAGGTACTGCTGAGCTCAAAAATTTTGATTTTATTTATTTAGAAAACTTATATATTTGAATTATTTTTATACGTTTTCTAAATTTTTCTTATTCTTTTCTAAGCATATAAGCTTTAAAAATGATAAAAATATTTAATAAATAGCCTTATATTTAGCCAAATGATAATTATAAGTAAATATCTTTGGGTCGCGGAATGTGAAAATCTGTCTATAGAGATGCTAACAACATAAATAAGTTGTAACAAGCGTATAAGAATTTCGACGTAGCTTGATGAGATCGTATGGCTTAGTGGTCAGAGCGCTTGGACAGTTTCCAATAGCCGTGAGTTCAAATTCTGCTACGTTTATTTTTTTGTTAAAACTGTCATACGCTATGAAAATAATAGAAACAAGTATATTATATTTAAAAACATAAACAAAGGTTATTCCTAATATTTATATTACAGCTATAAATATCCTTATAACGAATAAAACGCCAATAACACAACAATCGTGATCTTTAGATTAGATACAAGATTTCTGTACTTTACACAAATATATTAATGTCAATCGCTAATGCAAATGTCATGCTTATTCCGTTTAAATAATATTATTTCATAAAATAAATTATCATTGACATTGTAAGCAATTACAGAGTGAAGTTATTAAAGCCGTGTACACGTCAGTACCGAAGGCTGCTCGGTGCTCGGAATACCTAAATATTAAATGGTTTGTGTCAATTTTTGCCGCGTCATGCCATCTCCTTTGTGCCAGAATAAGATTAGAGGCCGCCATATTAGCCAACGGACAACCGAAATTTTTTGACCATCTTAGAAGGATTTAAGTCTGAAGATTTTATAAACGTCAAAGAATATTTACTTTTCTAAACATGTTTGTTTACAAAGGCTAAGTAAGCTTGGTTCACATAAACAGGGCAAAAATTAACTTCAGCTTTTATGACTCAATTACGCGAAACCAATTTTATAATCTGTAGATAAGGTTTTCTCATCAAGCCATAACACTCGCTGCACTGCCCTGGTCCCAAGGGTGCCTAAGCCGGAGGGGTACCGGTTAAGCCGATTACAGAAGTCAACTGGTCGTGGGGGTGTCTTTATTTTCTTAGAAAAATCTGTTTGGTGTGATTTTATTATCGAATTACTTTAATTTTTATATCAATTATCGATTATGTTATAAATAATTATGATAATACAATTATGACAATACAAAAACTCTATGATTCATTTTCGTCGTGACGCACATAAACGTGACGCATATAGATGTAAGTTTGCGGATTCGATTCCCAATACAATCACAAGGAATGCCTCAAAAATTTTGCGGAATCTAAGGAATGGAGTGGCTTAAGCTTAACACAAGGTTCCCTCTGCCTACCCTGCTATATGTGGAAAACAGCGTAAAGCTATAAACATCTACGATTCACATTAAAACTCAAATGAAAGCTTCATAATTAAACGTAGGCAAACCCCGCATTCCAGAGCTAGATGAATAAAATCTCAAGTATGCGGACACTTGTTCCCGACACCGAAGAGTTTTATTAATTGTTCAACCCATTTCACTGTCAACAGCATTCCTCCGCGATCGATATCGCTTCCAAAAATAACTATAAAACAGACCGACAGAGATAAAAAGCTCCCACAAACAAACATAGTAAGTTCACTCTTCAGAGCAATTGTTATGATGCTACTTTAATTTTCAGTGTAGTGTAAACTCAAAGGAAAGCAGCGCAACGACAACATCAGGGCGTCCTTTGTGTTGTGACATAAACAAAAACGGTTCTATTGTTATCATTTTTAGACAGAATTCACGGATAAAAGATATAATAATGCTAAGGACATTATGGACAAGTGGACAATTTCAACATACTACTATTACGAATAGATATTTCGTCTTTTTTCCTTTTACGCTGACAAAGAAAGCAATTGTACAACTCTAGACGATGTTTATATTCAAAAATCATTCAATAATTAAATGAAGCGATTAAACAAACACTTGTTTAATAATTACCAACGAACACCCGAACAGATTAACTTCACTCCAACTCACTCAATGTCAGCAAATTCAATAAGCCACCCACATTAAAAACATATTTCTATGACGCCCTCCCTCCGCCCTCCCGCGCTCCAATCAGCCTATCTTCCCCGACCCTCGCAAACACCTCCTAATCAAATCAAATCACAGCCTCCGTCTTCCTTAATCTCTCCACCTATCTACACTCAAACATAAAATTATATTACAAAAAGGGATGGTTACCTACAACCCCTCATATATTTGCTAACACTGGCGAAATTTAACCCACCGGAAGCGTCCCTACTACACCCATATAACTCGGTAGCCGGAAAACACAAACCTAGTTGCCTACACACACACACACGCGCGCGCGTATCAGCATATCTACGTCATCTAGATGAGAGCCCCCAAGAGGGAGGCAATCCATTTACCGAGGAGCCCTCGCCACTGGAATTCCTCCGCTATATAAATAAGCCAAGAGATCACAATCGCATAGCAGGGGTACTGTTTTTAAAGGTTTACACGGCCCCTAGCAGTGAAAGCGCGGAATCGATGTTGTAGCCTTTACCCCCCGCCCCGCACCAGTTTTTCCGGCGCTCCGTCCTTATCAGACCGGAGCGATTAGATAAAGAGAGATAGAGCGTGAAAATAAAGATTTTCATCGTGTTCACTCACACCGAGGCAGTTTCAGCTGAACAATAATAATGCAGCGGTTGTTTTGCATGTGTGCGTGGTAGGTATTGGGGGGACTTATGTGGGCTTGTACGGTTCTACTTCTTAAAATGTATTGAAAGCCGAGTAAGCTATAGTATAGAAAATAGAAATAAAGTTATAGAAATGTTGATATATTGAAGATAAAATTATTTGTTATTCATCGTAATTCATAAATAATGTATAATAATAATAATTTATAGTTACTAACACCTCGCAATGATAAAATAATTATGATCTATTAATGTTTTTTTCTCAGCTTTACGCTGTATCCCGCATGTAGCAAAATAAGCAGAGGGAACCTGATATTAAGTCTTAATGTCTATTCCGCTCTCCATTTTCCGCCGGATTTCGGCCACTAAAAGGCCATTATTACTTAAAAAAGCAATAGTTCATTGACCTACACCATAGAACACTCACATTGCGTAATGGCATGTAAAAACGACGGTAGGCGAGTCGGTACTCGGTATTTGATAAGAGCATAGGCCGAATTTCATAAATATAAATCCGTTAGGATAACAAAGCGAAGCGGTTGCCCAATAGGAGCTATCGCGATGGTATCGCATTCGATTGACACATCAAGCCGCCCGTACAAGATTACATCGTACGTCGTAATCGACGCCCGCGTCACGTTGCCGCGTCATTCCATTTATCATTTTTTTAGGCTTCACGCTGTATCCCTCAGCACGATAGGCAGAGAGAGCCGAGTGTTAAGACACTCTACCCCACTTTCCGTCGAATTCTTTTCGGAGGTATTGCTTGTTGAGTGACAGAAGACAACACTAGGCGTGAATCAAATCCACATCGCATTTATAGTCATACCACGATTGGCCTAATATATTTGTATAACTAATTCTATAATATTTTTATTCAATTTTATACAATAATGTCTTATATTTTTTGCCGATATAACAACAATGTAATAAGGAAAAAGTAACGTTTTTTAAAACAACGCAAACATCATTACTTTGCAATAAAACAATTTTCTCTCAGCATTAGGTATATGGAGAAACAATTAGTTCGCAAAGCTCATTACGGATAAAAAAAGAAAATTCACAGTAATTAATTCAGACGGACGTTGATGGATAGCGCCACTAGTCTGCACAGTAATATAGCACAGCCACGAGCGCACAAATAACCAACCGGAAAGTATTTGATTATTCATTATATCTACATAACATGAAATATATAAATATGTACATAATTATGTTTTAGTTTCACGCTTTAACCCGCAAAAGTAGTGATAGATGGTAGGTACAGACTCAGTTCCACGGTTTCCGTCAAATTTTCGAAACTTGTTACCAGAGCTAGGAATTGAAAAGAGAGATATCGAATCCACGATTGTCGCGTTTACAATTACACGCTTGTGCTGAGTCATGACAGCCTCAAATTATCTTGAACCTATTTTCTTTATAAACATAAAAAACTTAATATTTTAAATATATATTTTGTAATTAGCTTTACTTAAATGATTTTTAAATGAATTAGTGACATTACTTTCAACTTCGCGAGAACTGATAGCGTTCAATTCTTGATATGGTGCGGAGTGCGTAAACACTGATTATCTTAGTGGATAAGAAACGACATTGACTATAACCATTTAATAAAGGTTATGCAAACGTTATATTGCTTATAGCATTATTAGTATTATATGTTTTATATTATATTTAATTGAAAGTTATTTAATTTTTTTGAATATGTGGTAAGAGAGGTAAGGGGAAACCTCGGGTAACCTTCGAGAACACAATATCGATGTTACCGGAGAAGGTTACGTAAAAAACATGAGAACCCTCTGGAGGGCATGAATGAAGAGTTTGATGACAGTGGAAGAGGCGAAAAGGTATATAGAGAAAAGCAACAATGTAAATAGATTCCAAGAAGGCATATATAAATGGCTGTCAAAAAAACATTATTCGATATATAAATGACATACGATACGACGCAAAACAATTTTCCAGAGGCGACTAAACGTTGGTAATTCAGCGTCGGACCGCTTCTTGTAACGTGTGGATTTGCATTGAATGGCAAAGGACGGTGCGGGCGTTTTCAAATTAGATACAAGGCGAGGCCGCTAGTAACTGCTTGTTATTCCTTAACAATTATATAGAATACTTCTAATGGTCTAGAACACGATGTAGAATACAATTCTTATTAAGTAGGTTCCTTGTTATATAATACTTAAAAGAAATTATTTTAATCTGAATAATCGTTGTAATTTCAAGCCAGGGCAATAGTTGAATGTGCACACGATGGTTGTGAGTTCAATTCCCAATCGGGGACACGATTATCTACTATTTTTCAATTTTCTCATTCTACTAAAACATTATAATAAATACAGTATCTTGAAATTCAGCACAAAATGGATAACGGAGTGTCTTAACTCTAAATCCTTCCCGCTTATAGCTATAGGTATCTATATAAAATATTCTTTAACCAAATGTCTCGTACGGTATTGTAGTCAACAGTCGCTGGTGGAATATAGAACTAGAAGCCTGATGGCAAAATCAATATTTGTTATAATAACACAGCGTTAAGGGTTAGCTTGTGTTACTTCTATGACATAATAAGTGACCGTTGCCTTTAAGCTTTTATTTATGGTTTCGCGACGTTGCCTATTAATAATGGTAGTCGTTATACGTTTATAGTTCTTGCTTTATAGGTAAATGGCTTATGTTTTTTTTGTTTCAATATCTAGGAATTAGTTCTCACTTTCTTTGATGGCTGTTACTTTTAGATTTTAATATAAAAGCAGAAATTATTTCTTAAATTATTTATAAAAATAATGTTTTTTTATATGTGTATATTACTCAACTTATTCTTTGTATTCTCTACGTAAAGAAATGTGCGAAAAATCCATTATCTATTCAATAGAAATTTATTCCAGTCACATTATTGTAATAGTTGTATTTACTCACGTCAATACAACTAAATTAAAATCATAATAGGAATATATTATATAATATTTCATTACTTTCCAAAACATTTTTAAGCAATTAACATACAATACAGTTTGAAACAAAGGCAGAGCTTTCTACATACTTTAAGGTGTTGAACCAGACCGCTATATAAAAGAATAGTGATTAATATAAACAGGTGCTCGACAACTGGCACAGAAAAGTCAAGCAAAGGAAAGTCAGGGGAAGTCGTAAATAGTGGCACCTGCCCTTCTACATAGTTCAATTTGCTTTTTTTCTACATTTGCATCAGATTTAGAAATATAGGCAAGAGTTTATGTCGTTACAAATTTTTTTCCCGATAATAAGTATCTAACAGTTTTTTTAGCACATAGAAGGGTAGATAGAGAGAACCTACGAACTTAGTGTTAACACACTCACTTCCCCATCAAGATTCCCTTCGGCACTGGTGTTGAGTGGCGCTCTTTGTCTCGTCAGAGCGAGGAAATGAAAATTTTAAAAAAATCCCCCAGGTGGAATCGAACCCACAACTGTGCCGTTTATAGTCGCACGCTTGCGCCACTGCGCCACGATGGCCTCAACAGCTAGTAACAGTTTATAAGTTGTTAAACATATTAATAGAGACATTACGAATAAAGTGGATAAAATTGTACAGTATACAACGTGAGTTGAGTCAGTAAATAGCATTCATTGAAATAAGATGGTTTATCGATAACACTATCTAGATGGTCAATATGGAGAGATTTACGAATGGAAGGGGGCAGTGTGAACGAAGTCTGTTCGGGTCGCGAGGTCAATTCGCGCAGTTTAGCACCGCGTCATATTTATAATTACCTCGAGCGCATCACACGCGCAGTCTTTCCCGCTCTGCGCCTGCGCATCGATAAATCAAAATTTTAAATCACCGGTGGGCGGGACAATCCGCTTACCCAGCGCCGAATAAAATGAATTAAAAATAAAACAACGAGCCCTCCGCGCGCCCTGAGAAAATTTAAACATATTTCGCTTTAGTTTTTTTAATTAATACCTTGTTAAATTTTAATATACAGAACGTTATTACAATGGGTGTGCGAGAGATTTTAACTGGCCCTCGGTAACTTATTGATGCCACGCATGACCCTTAATTGGTTCATTTTTAACCAGAAATTATAAGCTCGTCCGTCGATGGTGGTACGCGGCCTTCGTGCTTGCAAATTAATGAGTTAAGTAAGAGACGTTTTCGAAGAAGTGTTTCTTTCATGCCCTCATAAAAAATAGTGACCTAAATACTTTTAAATTATGGTCATTTCGAAGCAATCACATAAAGTGTTAGCACTAAGCGTTGTCCCTCTATTATTTCAGTCGGCACTCGGCAGCTGCCGCGAATGGTAATAAAATACATTTTACAATTACGACTGTTGTTAACGGCGGACTATAAATACGAGATGCCAATTTATAAGTTAATTTCGAACGTTTTACTTATTTTATTAGTTTAATGCATGTATGTATGTTTTATTAGATTATTAAAAGGAAATTAAATATTTTTAATAAATTAAATATTTCATCGCTCTGGTGTCTGGAGCCTCCAGAAATCGCCGGAGTGTTTTAAAACTAGAATTCCTTTTCCTACCCTACTATTCTATATTATAACGACTATCAAATCCGTCAAGTTTAAGTCATAGGGTCAAACATTCAAACATTGAACATCTGCGATGGCCGACCGCCACCGCCACCGCCGTCAGTCGGACGGTAGTCAGCCGCGCGTCACTTAGCGGACAGCTCTTCATTGCCGCGACGTAAAGTTGATTGGTGCCTCTTTAATAATTCCTTAGTAACGGCTACCCGCGTCCGAACGAAGCTAATGGCTGACTGCTTGAGCTTTCACTGGATAA
Organism: Heliconius cydno galanthus; assembly: GCA_036379175.1. Classification (NCBI taxonomy): domain Eukaryota; kingdom Metazoa; phylum Arthropoda; class Insecta; order Lepidoptera; family Nymphalidae; genus Heliconius; species Heliconius cydno. The sequence goes on from JAKRZM010000615.1 coordinate 242,351, forward strand.
AAAATAGAACTTTGATTGCTGGTATTTTTATTATGATGATTTAAATTTTCTTTATGTAATTGTGACTGTAAACGACTTGACGAGACTCTCAGGACAAAAGACTCAGGAATCCGGTGGAAAATGGGTAACGGCATCTGCCTACCCACATAGCGTGCGACACTAAAAAAATATATTAATTCTGATGGTTGAAAAGTAAGTATAATCTACATTTAATAAGTGAACCTAGTGAACCTAACCTGAAGCTAGGGCACGCCTACATATTATTTTACACTATTCACTACCATCAATTAATTGTCTTGCAAATCTATATTTAATAACCACTTACAATAACGAAGTGTTAAAAGTGGTTTTATTAAAAATAAAGTGTTAAGTGTATTTATTACAAAACTTAGAGACTAATGTGTGCTATTGCAATAATTAATGCTAGCTCCGCAAGCCCTAAGTGACCGTGAAATGACATGCATAGTATGCAATCTTGGAACTTTTTCCACTACAATTTGCTCATTTCAAGTTTTTGCAAACACGTGACTGATGCGCCGTAAAGCAAGTCTATGAATATGTAATTAGTTCGCTATTTACTTTTTCCTATCTGTTTGTTTGGCTTTGATGTTGTAGTAGAAACACAGGTACAGACAGACATTTTCATCTATTTAAATCGATTGTTTTTATACAGTGTCTCCTTTCTTATTTAAACTTAAATTACAGTATTTCTTTTTAAAATGACTCTAGAAACAACACAGTTTAGGATTAAAGCTGATTACTTTTACTTTTAAAAGTTTTTTATATACACAAAGTCAAAAAGCAGTCTTCAGACATTTAATTAGCAATGTTTCTCACGATCTGATAATTGAATGGTGACAATCGGCATGGACTGAGAGAAATTCATGAAAGACCTCTCGAGCAAGGGTGGGCCTCCATATAACAATACGGATTAATTATCGGCCAAAATCGACCACTCAAATATACCTGTCACCGCTGTGGAACAGCGCGATCGAATTTATATGGACCACGAACAATGGTAAAAGCGGTAAACACAATGGAACCGCGCAAAATGAACAAAACTGACTGAATCAAAATGAACTCTCGCCGCCGGCCTCGCTAAGATATACTTAACCCGACTCGCTAACTATTGTTGCCCAATAAATTTTATTACATATTATGATAATGTTAAATATAGTTAATTTGTACAATGTTATATTTTACAAATACCACATATTCTAAATATTTTTTTCAACATCACATTTTAATTCTGGTGGTTCATCTCTTTTTGTTATCTTTTCTTTAATAAATTATGGAAAATGTACTAGAAGTAATTATATTTGTGCTATTATTTATTAATTTATAAGTCGTGATGTGCGTATTTTATCTATATTGAATGTTTATGTAAATAAGGAGGGTTGAACAGAGCCGCGCACGCGCTGCTGACGCGCGGACCACCGGCGGCTGTGTCAGCCCTGATTCACGGTCCTGCTGTTAGGGGTGTACTTTTCGCAAAATTTCTATAGCATGGTGAAATAATCATAGAAATTAATAAAAGAAGGGAAAGGGTTACTCATTTTCATTCCACTTTTCTTCTTGTAAAGAGAAAAACGAATGTTAAATTATTTTTTAGATACTGCTGTTTAGATCCGTTATTGTAACTTATTTTAAATTACTAAGTTATTATATTCTTCGGCGATAAGAAAATATGGTTTTATCTTCTTTAAAGGATTTCATTATCAGATATTATGAAATCCTGAAATTCTCATGAGAAAAAAATTGAACCAACCCTGCACCAGGACCGCGACAAGCGTAGCATTGTTAGGAAGAGGCCGCCCGGGCTTTATAAATACATTCATATTGCCACTCTAAATATCTCAAATAAGCCTATATCTCTTGTACTGCGGGATAAAGAAAACAAAAAATACTATTTTATAACATATCGACATGAATATGTATAGAGTATACGAATAAAATGCATCTACAAACCGGATCAGTGCTAATAAAGTCACTTTTGCTAAGTACATAAATAAAGCGAGGCTGAGAGGCTAAGTGTAAGGGACGAGACAAAATATACAGCTTAGTTGGTTCCCAATCGTTAACACTAACAACTCATTCCTATCACACCCCGGGATTTAATCGCACAAAATCTACCGCACTGCCTCACATTCGTATCGTCGGAATGCGCAGAAAATGGAAAAAACATGGCGCTAAACCGCGAAACTGTATGTATTTAAACGCCGAATCCAACATTCTGATCGTCGAAAAACCATTTAAATTTTGTCCAAAACGTGAACACAATGGAACAGATTCAGAGAGTTATCTTTTTGTCTTCTTTTTAATTTTAAATCTGAAAGAGGAATTCGGTTCGGCAAAGGCTGTCACATCATTCCAGCGCTGCTAAGTGACGCCGGACGCACGTCAGTCTCGTGGATGCGTTTTATTTTATATTTATACGAGTCCCACCGGCTCGCCGCGTTTTTTGTTATCATAGATGTCCGACTCGCGTATACGATTAATTTTATAACCGTTTATCGATCGTTTCCCTTATTTTATCACCATTATACGTTAAAACGACAAATTCTATAAGGGAGGTGTTTTTTTCTTAGTCTATGGAACAAGTCGCATTAAATTAATAGATTGGTAATAAAAGGAATTATTTTTGTTTTTCCTGTACCTACATAGGAAACAACGTATTTATTTTTTCCGGAAATCTGTTAAATAACCAAATACTATGCAATAATAGTTACATTTTAAGAGTTTCTCATCAGTTAAATAAAGAATGTTACAAATTTTCCCTGAATTTTAATTTAATTATTAAAATTGCAAAATAAACAATTAGACAACTTTATACACAATAACCTTTGCATAATATTAGAGCACTTTACATAAGCGGCGATCAATTATTGAAATTATAATAATTATGTGCCACAGGAGTCGCCTCAGGTAACCGTAGCCCTGGATAATAAAGCTTGTCGCTCACCGACGTGGAGGCCGACTCGCGATTGACGTGCGCTGAGATGACGCTAAAAGGTCTATTGTATACCAAATGCTCGTTACTCGCAACCAACCGGTCTTTAACACGTTCGAACAATGTGATTACATTATACATATGTAACTATTCTTCTGAGAAGTGGGGAAAAGCTATTTCAGTTTGCTTATACGAGCTTATTATACTAATTACCTAGTTTTACGTTTAAAAATAAACATAAATCTATTCGTAATCTCAATTTTATATTTTATCTCATGAACCTATCTCTCGCATAATACGAGGAAAGCAAGGAGAGTCTAGTGACAAATAATTGTGCTCTCCATTTCCCGCCCATCTTAAATGCATTAGTTAAGGGTTGCCTTACCAGACTTATATTTTATTTAGAACAATTACATATTAACGTTCTTTACATCAAGTGGGAATCAAACTCACAATCAACGCTTATAGCAAGCATAACCCAACTCCGCCACAACGAAGTCTATTAGAATTTATCATATTTCGATAAAGTTATAATAAGTGTTTTTCTTTTTATGGATGAGTTAACAACGCTACTTTCATTATGTGCTTACAAACACTGCAGCAGGCAAATATATTCATATTAGTATGGTTTCCAAACATTATTCCTATTACGGAGCAACCTGATGGTATCTCAAATATATATTTTATGTATTTATTCAATAGTAATAAAGTCGTAAGTCACCAGCGACCGTTTAATGTAAATGTAATTACTGCATAGCGTTCTTTTATAGCGCGATTAATCAAAGGCTGTTACAATATGCACGATTACTTAAACAAATAAAAGCAATTATGTAAATACGCGGCTCATTTAACATTTAACGTGGTATTGTCGTTGTAGGGCTATCGCGTCGGCGCGTGATCGCGCGTCGCGGATATCGGATTGCGTCAATTACGACGGATCTGCCGCGATCTGGTGATCGGGAGATACATACAAATGTATCGGGTACATCTACCTTCATATTTGGTGAACAACCAGTTCTGATGCATACGAAATTGCCTTTTCTAAACGCTCGCGCACCGAACTGAAGAAGCAGCAAGAAAAGTGGGAAGTTTTATAGATCTACCTATATGAACAGCAATAAGGCACCAACGCGTAATCGATAGTATCGTGGGGTGTTTGAGAAGAAAATATACTGAATTTAATTGTCAATTGGAGCATTAGTGGCGGTGGTGGCGCAGCGGCACAAAAGTGTCACTGTAACGCGACAATTGTGGATTCAATCCTCACTTGAGGAAATAAAATATGCATTTACATTTATATTTTTATTTCTGGTGACGCGGCAAACAGCCGCGTTGAATTTCGCCATTCAACATGCAATGCCTCCAGAAATCGGCGGAAAGTGAGAGCAATATTATTTCTTTGGCCTTTTTGAATGAAATGAAGTCTAGAATGAAGTTAACTTAGTTAACTTAGCAGAAAATTACATTGTATTTCCTGTTTTAAATTCAATTATATATATGAAAAATTGACATTATCAAACGAATACTAATACTAAAATATTCGAATAATTATTTTATGAGTTACATATATATTGTTCAAGTAAAAGCAATAATATAATAAAATTCACAATAAACTGTAAGTGTTCGTAGAGCTTCAACGCGGAAGTAACTGGGGATCAAAGTGGTGGCTTGTACGGCGCGCGCGTGGGACGATACACCACAGATGACAAAACGTTACAAACTTAAACAAACATTTCGCGATGCATTAATAAGATTACAGTCGACTCTAACATTCAATTTGATTTATAGGAATATTCTTCTTCACCTTTGAAAAAACTAATTTTAAATTAAAATTTCTTATAACATATGGGCAGAAATATCCAAAATGATTTGATAATATTCATATATTAATAAGTTAGTTTAGTGGCGCGGGAGTCGCGTCATTAGTCAGCGAGACAACGCACCCAACAATTTGAGCGCAACGAGCACACCGCTAAATTGCCGGCTGCCATACCATCGATCTTTATTTATTTGTATTTACTGCACGTTGTGCCTAATTATAATAGCGTGGGCCGTGATTCGAGCACTTCTCGAACAGTTGGCGCTGACGTTCTAATGACAGCCGCGGTTTCCTGCTACCTAATTGCTGAGGAAGTCCATTGCACAGTTGCGCTTCGAATTATTTAGTAGATCGACTTTGGTTCAGGTATAGGTAGGTACATCACTAGCAATAGCAGCACTTATTCGAATTATTTAGTAGATCGACTTTCGATCAGGTGTAGGTACGTCACTAGCAAGCAACGGTAGCAGCACTTACAGTCTGTCAGATCGGACGAAGCTAAGCCAGATTATAACGTAACACGGTAGTACCTTCGCCTTTGATGTCGTTCAAACGATTGCCTAATGCTCTTAATTGCTTATAGGAGCAACAACATAAGGAAATATGATGATTGGCGTTTTGAAGATGGACAACCGTGTGAGAATTAAGAATCTGGTTTCATTCTTATAAGTAGAGTTAGCTAAAGTAGGTACCTAATGAATATAGTTCTATTTTATATGAAAAAATAAATATTATTGCAACTCTTATAATGTAACGTATGCTCTGAAGATCGAGTAGTACTCTCATAATTCTGTAACATGCAATTTAAGGCTCTAAATCAAAGGCGTTCTCGGACACAGCGCGGCTACCGATAAATAACTTTGTGCGAAACGATTTGTGTAACACGAGGATCTTTCACTTCGAGAGATGTTGCCCTTATTAAGTTATTACATCCAGTACTATATTCTTAGCACTGCCTTTGTAATGAAATGTTCCATATGGCATTTAAAATTACAAGATTAAGTTTATACGTCACTTTGACAGGTGTTACACAGTCTAATTGTAATCAAATTACGATTAATTTTAAATACAATAAGACTCCGTTGATAGGGACGTAACGCGGCACAGGTTCCCAATTGAGTTCATACGTGTAGCTGGCAATCGATTCTCCTCGCTTCACGGGTGGAATCGCTCGTACCGCGCTCCAAGCCGATCCGTTTAACCGCATCACTCGATTACACGAGCCTCCCATATTCTATATAAACCTTCACTATTGAACGTCTATTAAATGGAAAAGAAAATCACCTGTGTGTGTTTTGACAACACAACGTAACAAAAAACTTCCACCCGTATTATTTGAATTTATTACCACCAAAAACAGTGTTCCTCATAATTAATATCGGCATTAATATGTTTCCAATATCCTGTCCATAAATGTCACAGCCACTGGCGCCTATTACAGGTAGAGGAGACTATACACAAAAGTACGTACACAAAAACGTAAGGTTCCCAACAATAAACGGGAAGTAAAAAATTGAAAATTTATAACACCTCCCGCTATCCGGCCGCCGCTGGAAGGTCCTGAGAATTGTCATTTTTCTTACAAAATTTAGTGATGTGTCAAACCTGTTCGACGTGGCAAATAAAAATGTACAAGGAGATGGTGAAAAAACAAACGAAAGACTTTGGGTTATTGCTAAAACAAGGGAAGGTTACCATATCAATCAAGGCGTTGACAAAAGTGGAGTTTTTTTCTCGAGCTCCGGCCGTGGGATGAAAAAAGGGTCCGTGTTTATGGAAATGCAATAAAAGAGACTCGAGTATTTCTCCGGCACAACCTCGTTTGGGTAGTGTCGCGTCATAAGGTATTTATATAAAATTTATTTGAAAGTAAAATAAGAACTAAAGTATGTAGAAATACACCAACACACTTTGGATTAATGGGGCATTTTCATTTTAAGGTTGGTATATGTATTGTTTTTGCGAGAAGTAGATGAAAAAGATATAATAAGATATGCAAAATAGTTTAAATATCTAATATTTTTAAAGAGTAAGAAAATTTTTGTTTAATTAAATTTTAATAATAATATGTTATGTTAAATGTATTTTTTTTATAATTATTTATATTTAAAAAGTATATTCTCTGTTATTAATAATTTTGCAATGAATCTAAGAATGTATATTTAAAATTTACATAACATTTCGGTATAACTAGGCATCGGGAAATTTTATCAAAACATAATAAATTTTTAAGACCTCATTGTTTGAACAACGTTTTAAAATATTATAAAAATGTAATAAGTATGTTAGCAGGTGCCTTACAGGTTGCGCAGGTAAGACTTTTGAGCTTTGAGTGAGATTGATAAAACGTAGTGCACCCCCGCCGCGAGGCCGTGTCACTCACCGGGCATGCGTGAGAACCCATTGTACCTACTGCTAAGTCAGATATCTTCAAAATGTCTGATATGAATGTTATTTAACCTATTTCGAAAGAAAACAAATGCTGTACAACTAAAATGTTGTCTGTACGTGACTTAATAATACATTTTTGTTTTACATTTAATACATAAAATAAACATTTTAACTTATTATACATGTATAATATACTTTCTTATTATAATTCCAAAGTAAAACAACTTTAATCTCTAAATCTGTTGACCGCGAGACGTGAACGACCCAGCTACACATGAGTGAGTCAAATGAATCACGATATTAATTCACCTTGCATGTTTTTTTCATTAATTTCATCTATAATTAAACTTTTTAGTGGAAATATAAATTAAATATTAAAGTGATTAGAGTATTTTATTTTTATTTAAAAAATATATATTCAAAACCAATAGATAGCAAATAACCGTACAGACCTACTGAATTAAATAGATTAAGACAAATTCCACGAGATGCTATTCTTTAGATACACTATTAATATTATAATGTAGATATGTACATTATTTTTAAAATAAACAAGGAGGGACTATTGTTTTTATAATCAAAATTAATTATAATAATAATTTAATTTTCGCTTATAACTTGCACCGAGGTCTGAAGCAAGATTTATTCGATGGCTCACAGTGATCGATGAGCGGCGACCGGCCCCGTGCGACACCGACAACGGTCACTACCGTATGGACAATAAAACCTCCTACTCGAAATATAATTAATAAACTATTGACATGCACGTTTAATGGCATCATTTATTTATAGAATCAATCGATAAAATAACAATCTGAATGTGTTTAAGAATATTCATTTCCAATCATTCTAGGTATTAGAAAAAGATATAAAAAGAAAAAAGAAAAGAAATATCTTATTATAATACATTGTTATTTGCTCAACCAAATATTTCGCATAACATAAATTTAAATAAAACAATCGTTTTATTATTTCTTTTGAACATTCCTCATATGACGTCATGGACAGGCACGTAAGGCAGACAGTGTGGGACCGACTCATACATAGGCTTGGAGCTATAGAATTCTTATTGTAATATTTATTTGGCACTTGTTGGGGCCATGAATGCCAAATAGGCAAGTTCTATGACCGCCCGCCTTTGGTTCGAGTTGTTCGTGTATATTATGAGGATGTAGAGATTTAGGTGTGTGATTATACTGTATAGTACCTAATAATTGAGGCATTTGCAAGCCATCTGGACAGATTAGATAGCGTGGGAGATATTAGAACATTTATCTGAAGATTAATAGGAAATATATTTTTTTATTTATTGTTAATGGTTCTTATTCATTATGGATTTCGTATTGAAGCCTATGTTTAGTTGATGAGTGAATTAGATTTTTTTTGTCATGACAATTTTTATGATTTTTTTTTATATTAAAAAGAAGGATGTCAATTATATTGAAACTTGAAACATGACATACAAAAATATTATACATATTTACCAATTATTTTTACTATTTATTTAACAAAAATTGAATATTAATAGGTGCCTATAAAAGAATAATGTAATAATGTATATTCTAAATTAAAAATAATATTCATTTCAAATTACTTGGCATTTCTTCTCACGGCATGGTTCTAGTAGGGTCGCGTACAATCGTTATACTGTAATATGGCATAAGACCGTCTATTCTGTGAGTCTAGACTTTGCTATGTAACATTTTATTTTATTAAGATTTTGGTAAAGTAAGTAACCATCGATTTTATGATATATGCATGTTTAACTAAAGATGTCCTACGTCCTAAATCTGTCCTAGTCGTGAACCTATCGTATTTATTTAATAAAATGCCAAAACTAATATAACCATTCTTATCTATTCTTATTTAAGAATATATAATGCTATTTTAAGAACAAAAACATTATGTTGATTTTAAAAATTAAAAACATCACATTTAACAAACTCTAAAGTACGTTTAAACCTGAACAATAAAGCTTATCGCACACCCATCTCCGCTATAAACAAAAGTGGCGTTGTATCGCTTGCGACTGAAAACGAACTTGTATGGCATTTGCATTTGTATTTACTTCTTTATGTTATTATATAAACATTATAAACTTAGAATACAACTATGTGCCACATATATAATTAGTATAATATATGTTTTAATTGATTATTATTATTTCTAACTTCACTGTATCTCGCAAATAGTAGGGTATACAGAGGGAACATGGGAACTTTGTGTTAAGATACTCCGTTACCATTAAGGCACTTCCGTTGACCACTTTCCATCGAATAATGGAGGCATTGGTTGGCCTCAACTCAAAACCGCGTTTTGCCTTATTACCAGAGCGAGGGAATCGAACCCAGAACCTGTGACACTTACAGCCACACGCTCGTGCCCCTGCACCACGACTTGTCTAATTAATTAATTGGAAAAAGAAATAAAAAGTTAGCATAATACATTCGTAAAAATTACCATAATATAGTAAAAAAAAGTAAATTTATTAAAAAAAATATAAATTAGGCCGGCTCCACGCGAACAACTTAATCTTCACTCAAAATACGTTTTTATTACACAACAAATTGAACAAAGTGAGTTATCTTAACTCCTAATTAGCAATTACCGCCATTAATTGTTTATTATGAAATTGTCCAACAGTTCCATTGTCTCATTTGCGGTGAACCCCAATTTGTATTGTCAAGAGGTTCCCACTTCCATTCCCATCCGTGTCAAGTACATTTAAGTAATTAGTCTATTTTATAATGATTATTGTTTTAACTATTCAATTTTTTCGTGTGCCAGTGCAAGACTGGTGTCAAATTATTCGTGGTTTCGTAAAGTAATTCGTTTCAAAAACGTTAGGTTTCACAACGAATTTGTAATTTCGGAAATAATATTTTTAAATTAATTACCGTTATTTGCATATATATTAAAACCGTTTACTATATAAGTACATCATATTTTATTATATTATTCATTTTCATTTGAAAGGAGAACAATGACTGAGTGAAGGTCAACTAAAAATTAAAAATATATATTAAAATCAAAGACCAAACTATATATAGAAACATTATTAACTTGTCTCATATTTCGTAAGATAACAAACCCGTTGCTAGTTCCGTTTCAAAGGGAGCAAGCATTGTCTAAAAATTTCCACAACGAAATTAAAAGTGAGAATTCAATCTCGAGCAACCTGCATTAACGGTATCACTATCCAGTACACTGACTCCATATTATATTAAAACTACGTGAGTATCATTACATCCGGGTTTAAAAACCATGACTCAATGAGCTACCAGTGGCTGGAAACGTTTACAACGTCAAGCTAAGTGAAATTAAAATACAAAAGATTTAAAAAAACATGGTAGAGCCGTACATGTAGTTTTTATATAGGACCAACTGAGACCAAAGTCTTTTAGTTCAGTACTAGCCTTAAGATTACATCATAATGTTTGGACATTATATAATTTAGCGAATAAAAGCAAATATTCGCAGTCGTTCGTCTAGTTTATGTCAGCAACTAGGATATTAAGGTAATTGTACAATAGTGGGCACGGGCCAGTCGTTAGCTTCAGACGGGTTCCGGCGACGTGAGGTCCCAGCAGCCAGCAGGCAGCGGCCATGTAGCATTGTTTCAGTTTTATGCGTGCCCGACCATAGATTAAACGTTAACTGGGAGATTTATGGCGGTCATAGAGCTAGTTTCGTGGACGTAGAGATCTTTGAAAGCGCTCAGGTTTCTTAAGAGCCCAATTTGTGAGTTTGTCGTGCTCGCACGCATGCCCCGCCTTTTTATTACTGCCCCTAACTGTAAACAACACCCATTCTGGGTTTGGTCTCGCCGTCTCTTCAACTTGTATTACATTTTATAATAGAGCTAAACTCGCTGCTCGGTTATTATCAAATGATATGTTCATTTTTAAAAACTAGAAATATTAGTGGGTAGGTACGATAATTTTTCGCTAAGTGTCATTATTTTATACGATTTATGGTTTTTTTTTTAATATTAATACTTAATTACAAATAAACAGGTTTTAATTATATGAAAATGTATGTCTATATAAAAATTTGTATCTAATTTTATAGATTACGCGACACTTGCTCTCCTATTTCAACAGGCTCATATCTGGACATCAAATCCATAATATTTGTAAGTCTTATTGAATGTACGAGGAAATTGGTCGGATTCTTACACTCACCAGTCTCCGCTTGGGCTTGATGAGCGGTCGGTTCTGTCCGTTCATCTTGTAGTAGAGTCCGCAGGCGTTGCAGAGGTAGTGGCCGGTGCCGTCGCGTCGCCACAGCGGCGTGCTCGTCGCGCCGCAGTTCACGCACTCGCGACCCTCTGTACACATAATGTATTGGGTTATAGCTTATATGCATAAAATATAGTAGCTAACTAACTAGAAAACTAAGGGGGCTTTAGTATTGGGGGGCTTTAGTATGTATTTTTGTTAAGTTATGAATGATTTATTTTCTTTTAATATTTCAATGAGTAAAGATTGGATTTAATAGATTGTTTAGATTAAGCAAAGTAATACTTTTAAAGCTGACATTTTACAATATAAAATATAATTGTGAGTCAAGTGTTATTTACCTGTCTCCTGGCAGGCTGGGAAAGACCAGAGAAAATCACATTCAGAAACATTACAAATCGAATTTTACTATATACTTTAAGCATGCACAATAAAGCTAACTATATAATATTTTAATATCCTTCTTACTATTATTTAGCTGAAATGCAATTACTGAGAAAATATAATATATTCGATTTACAAGGGAAAGCGAGTCAAGTTTCACTCGAGGAAAAATATCAAGATTTTTTACACGCAAGGAGAAACATAGAAAGTGACGTTGTTCATTAGTAAAGCGAATTACCCTACAATTAACATAAAATAAATTCTTAAACATACTTTTTAAAGAAAATTGTTCAGAATAAATAATTCTAACTTTAATATGCTATCGTAAATAATCAAATAACCAAAACACGTTTAAAACATGTAAATATTACTAAACAATCGATAAAAACTAAAATTATTACTAGTATAAAAATAAAAAAAAACCAGTATAAACTCATTCACAGAAATGAACAAAAGCGAATTTCTTAAAAAAAAACTGTTGCAAAAACATCCAAGAGCAATATAACAAACAGAGCGCAAAGGAACCATAAAGTATTACCTACATGCTAATTCTCACTATGTGTAATTGTATTATACGAGTATATACACAACTTATAACAATTTCCAACGCAAGCATCTCAACCGTGAAATACATCCGTCTAAATAAAAAAAAACAATCTGAGGCTACTTCGTACCAATTGACTTCTATTTCAATTTTCTATAGAAGTTATGTAAAATATTTCAAATTAAATTATAAGTTAGCATGCGCTAAGTTAAAAACATGCATAAGTTTGTATTTAACCCCAAGACGAGTCGCCCTCCAGGGAAACAATTGCGACTTACGTAATATACTATTACTTTAAAGCATATTCATTAAAATTCTTATTTTATCGTAATCCGTTTGTAAACTTAATAAGTTTAGATATACCAGTAGTTGTATGGATTTTACGCGAAATTAAATTCACACGTTTGTTCATAAACCTAATACTTTTAATAAGAACATCCGTTCGTTCGAAAAGATCGATACGCCCCTATTCTTTCTCCAAAATCGATTATTTATCGGGATTAATTTAAAAATCGATTTAGTTCTTCCACAGCCTATTTTATTATTTATTATTTATATAAATTCAACAAAATTGTGCTTTACTATATGTTTTTTTCCAGCTTCACGCTTTATCCCGCATGTAGCAGGCTAGGTAGTATGTTAAGACACTCCACCCTCCACTTTCCGCCGAATTCTGGAAGCGTTGCGTGTTGAGTTACGGAACTCAACGCCGCACCTTGATGACACCAGAGGTAAGAAATGAAATATTAAATATATAATTTTTCGATGAAGAATGGAACCTACAATCTCTCTATCCATTTACAATCCCATGCTTGTGCTCCTTCAATTATATTAACGTCTACTTAGATAAAAGATTTCTATTTACAATATTATAAACATTTAAATACCTAAAAACACATAATTCATACAAATCTTTGTACTTTAAAATTTATAAAACCACGAGGGCTTTAGGCAACTATTAAACACTCATAATTTAATGTTAGCTATAAAACTGTAACCCACTTTAGTGTGTAAATATCAATTTAAGCGTAAGAAATTTATTGCCATAAAGATAAGATATCTATCTATATCATAATCGTATGTATCTAGATCTGATTATCCAAGTCCCCGGGTAGACGCGGCGGCGCGCTGAATAAATAATAGTTCCCGCGCAGGAATCTAACAAGAAAGGTGAAAGTGCTCGAATATCCGATAGAAAAAACTCCTGAACCCACCACGAAACGATCCCGAGCTTGAGGCAGTATGGCCATTTATCTTTTTTATGTAAAACCAGAGCACAACCGGCAATTAAATCGCCCGGACCTTATCGAAAACTTATTGCGATCGAACCGACCGACAACTCTCTCAACTTTTTGGACTAACCCTTTATTTTTTATACGTCGATAAAGCCTGTAATTTGTTCGGAGATTTCTAATAAATAAACACCAATAACGATTATTATGGAAAAAATAACAGGATATTACATGGTAACTTGGGGTTTTATGATAGTGTCTCTCACGGAACGATCAAATTCAATACAAACATCTCTATTGATAAAATATTTGTGAAAGTCGATTGGCCGCGGGCGGCAGAATAAGATTTACAACCTTTGCCACTCGATATATCGAAATCACACATATTATTTTAAGATACCACGATTTTGATCAATTGTTTTTTTTAATAAAAACATGTTATTAATTTAGCTCGTGGACATGGCGGTCATCGTTTACGTTCATATTTAGGTACACTTTTAGTTTATTTGCGTTCTCGTTTCGACTATCGAACGATCTAAACTTCGCCTCGTTGGTGGACGTGATTCTGACGTGAAATAAAGATATCATTTAGTGCGCACATAACGGTGCCTGTCCAGCCAGAGATAAACCTATCCCGAACGGTCGTAGAAGTTGAAGCGAAAAATTCCAGTGTTCGCTCGAAATTAGAATGCGGCACGCTCTTTATGGGCCGGAGTGACGCGCGGTCGTGACGCAGCGACGCTACGTGACCGCGATAAAAGATTTCCATCTGCCATATTTACGTAGGCGAGTGGGCGGTTTTTATTTTTCGAGAGTCTCCAAGCGAGCGTACTCCGGGTGAGAGGAGGGTTCCCAGTTTTCACACGGCCTCGCGCTGGGAAAATATTCCATTGCAATCTCGCGTTGCCGCTGACAGTGCGAATAACGAACGAACCCAACCGTCAGGAAACTATCGATGCAAATAAAATCAAATGAAATCAGCTTAAAGCTGTACCCTGCACATAGCAGGGTAGACACAGGGAACCTTGTTTTAAGACACTCGGTACCACACATTCCGCCGAATTCTGGAGACATTGCGTGTTGAATGGCATAACTCAACACCACTTTGCTTTGCCTCGACACCAGAGCGAAGAAATGAAAATATAAATTTAAATAAATATTTCATTTCCTCAAGTGGGGATTGAACCTAAAACCAATCGCGTTTACAATCACACCTTGTACCACTGAGCCATGACTGGCCTCTATCGGCGACTATCGATGCGTTCAAAATAAATGAAGACAGCCCGTAAAAACTGCTACCTACATTAAAGAGAAGGGGGTAATGTAATTTAAATGAAGGACTAATTTGATCCCGCGTACCGTGACGCTCTCGTCCGCCCACCACCACGTAACGGTGTGGCTATTTTGCATACAAACCATTAAATTAATGCTTAAAACCATTCTTTGTTGCGCCACAGAGGTTGTTATTACGCTTTAATTGTACGTCTGCATGCAAATAGAATTTTTTATGGACTCCGATGATTAGTTTTGTTTCGATTTACGTTTTGGTTGGAATATTTTTTTTGGATAATAGCTTAAATATTTGGGTAACGTTTCTAAATGAGAGGTGCCGAGGTAAATGGCAGCGTTTAGTTCCACCAGTCAACACACAATTCCTACAGAATCCAACGGAAAGTGGGAAGCGGAGTGCCTCAACACTAAGTTCCCTCTGCCTACCCATGCTACATACGGACATACACCATGAAGCTGATACAATTATGATATGTAAAAGAATAATATGAAATGAAATCTAAAATGAAGTAATATTTCACAGCTAACGCAGCGGCGGTCATATTTGCATTGGTTATTATCATACGGCCAGATAATTACGTGTGACGCCGATGCAAGTTGCAACGAGCGGCAGCGTACCCTGTATAATTATACAGCGGGGATATGACGCCGGCTTAATAAGGTGGCTGGACGTGCTCAAGAGATCTTTTTCTATTAAAAGAAATTATCGATGGTATTTGCAATCGTATATATAACTACTTACATATATTATAAAAAATTTAAATTATATTATTTTAAAACTTTGTCAGCTTCACGCTGTATCCCGTTTGTCAATAACAGGGTAGGTGGAACTTAACCCCACGCTTTGCCGTGATACCAAAGCGAAGAAGAGACAAAATCGAACCCACTACCTATCGCATTTACAGTCACAATCTTTAGCCACTGCGCCACGCATGGCCTCTTTATTAAAATTCTTTAAACAAAACTTGCCTAATATTTAAACATTGTTTTCACATACATAATTAAAAATGCATATAAAATATATTTAGCGGTCTGCAAGTACGTACTTTTATAATGAATTAATCACTGAAGTTCCGCCGAAGTCATATGCAAATTTAGTGTAGTGTTGCAATTGTATCCCACACTAGTGGTGTACCGGCGGACCATGACGACCACTGTATTGTTGCCTACCACCACTAAATTGTTAGACAAGAATATTTAACACAAAATTATTCATTAGTACCCGCTTTTTTATATAGCTTGGTAGCGGTTCTCTTTGTATTCTTTAAAAAACTATCAAAACAATTAATTATACGTTTAATTTATTTCATTTGAGGCCTTTAACCTCTAAAATGTATGTGATGTTTTTTTTCGTACTATGTTAATTATATGTTCTGAGAATTAAATTACTTATTAATTCGTTATACCAATTTTATATTTAAAATATATCAATATATTAGCTAATATGTTTTAAATAAAACTAGATAAGTGGGCGGGATAGTACTAACCATGGCAATGAAGAGCACTTCAACCATCGATAAATTATTTTAGTTATTAGTATATTAAAAAGAATATAATATAGTAATACTAAATGACATGTAATTATGTTAATATATCCAAAAAATATTACAGTATAATTCCAACATAAAAGAATAGCAAACAAAAATAATAACTCACTACGAGCCGTCCCTCTTGCGGGCTTCATTCCTCTTAACCGGCGGTCCGTGGCGTACAATCACACACGTCTAGAAAACCTGCTTAATTTGTTTATTCTATTATAGCATTTGTTCCTAAGGTATAGAGGCCATAATTATACTCGCAATTTTAGGCAGCCATCAGAATTTTTACGTTCAATGTATGACTCTACTAATTGGTTGCGAAACTTTCTGCGAAACATCTCTGTTGGCACAACTCTACGTGATTTGCACAGAAACAGTCCTGTAATATTAAATTTAGTTCGGATAAGAGGTACTCGATAATAAGACATAAGACCTTTCATTAAGAACCAAAACCCTAAAGTGCAAGGCACTGAAGGTTCCATTTGAATTATCGTCGAAACACTGGGATTGTAGTTTAAATTAAATGGCATTTAAGTGAACGTACCGTTGTATTGTTTTAGAAAGTAAACAAAGAAACTATTTAGAAGTTTAATGCTTTATGGATATAACTGTGCTAGTTTGTTATTATCAATCTTTTATTATTTAAGTTGCCTAACTAACCTACTATATTAAAAGCTTAGTAGGTAATATTTTCATAATCTAAATATATTGATATATTTAAAAAAAACAAAGCAGTATACAATGTATGTACACGTAAGTTCTTATAATTGAAATATAATAGAGATTAATAGCGTACATGAGATTGAAAATTTTTAATTTCTACTAAAATCCGCTTGTTTTATGGCATAGCGAGGTCAGATCGGCAACAATGGAATGGGCCACATCCGGGCAGCCGCATTATCATAATATTGCTTCCACCTCAGAACAGCATCGTAAAAATGGCACGCATTGATATACTATAAAATATCTAAATGTGTAATATTTTTTAAAATTACTACTATTACAGAACTACTAGTTACTTGTATATTTTTTACTTAATTAATTAGGTTCCCCCTGGGTACCCTGATGTATGCGGGATACAACGTGCAACTGATTTGATTTATTTTTTTAATAATATAAATAATAAATTATTAAACAGTCTATAATTACTCTATGTAGTTCTTCTAGACTTTGTTCTAAGGTCACTTCTAAGGAACTGCCTCACTTCGCGATATAGCTACGTTCACACGTATAGCCACAATTTATGCGCCATTTGAATGTCCCTTTAACTCAATATTTACTTTCGTGGTTTACCGGTTCTTCGCTTTATTTTATAACGTTGCATTCTTTTGAATTTAATAATAAGTAAAATATATGATTTATAAAGTATAAGATTTTAAAGCGAAAATTTCTTTAAAAAATAATCTAGCTCAACACATGAGCTTTTTTAAATCTATAAGCTTAGAAATCATACTCGGAAGCTACAGGTTTAAATCTTATTAAGGCTGTATTTGTAATAAACTTGTTAAGGAATAATAAGATCATATTATATGTATATCAGCTAGAACCTTGAGGATAGACATCCTGCTAAAATCGAACGAGGCTTTCGTGGCGTTTTCCTTGAACCTAGTATTAGAGGTCGGGCGTAAAATACTAAGAATTCCACACCTATCCAGATTTATAGGTTACTTAAAATTTATGTGAATATCAAAAAACAATCACTTCGTATTTAATTAAATTAATATATAAATCATTAATTAGTATAAGACGTTTTTTTTTCTTTCTCAAATTCAATTCGTATTCATAAAATAACTATATTTATGTGTATCTCTTTAGATAATTGCTTGAGGATATCGCTTTAGTAGGTAATAGTTGGTCTTGTGTCCTAAGTACTTCTTTATTTTACCAAGTATATACAAGGCTATGACTTTGTAAATGTCAACAGAAATATTATTAAAGTTTAAGTTCTATATTACAATACTGGTGGGTGCAGCAACAACAATGTCCTCTAGCTATATTTAGATTCAAAATATAGATATTTATATTAAAATTTTATAGATATAGTAGGTTTATCTAACTGTTTAAATAATATTACATAAAATTTAAATCGACCTAACAATACTCGCAAAGGCTTTGAGGCGATTTCCTTGAACTTTCGGAGGTCGGGTCCGGGCGGATTTGCCTAGAATTCTGCAGCAAAAATCTTTTGGAATTAAACAAAACCAAAACAAAAATGTCAGATCCTGCATTCATCTAACATACTGTAGTTGTTTAAACATAACAAACAATATTTAAATATATAATTGTTATCAGAAGTTAAAATCTTTCCGAAATGGTTTTTAATTAAGTTATAGAATGCATTAAATTAAATTCACAGCAGGATATCATTAAGGCATAATCATTATTATTTAGTAATTATCAATATCGAATTATTGTAAAAATATTGTCAATTTTATTTTAATAACATTATTTGTGTACTGCAGAAAAAATATATAAGTATGTATTAAGTAAGTCAATTTCCAATTACTTAAAGGAGGTAATGTTGTTTTTTACAAATGCTAACAGGAATGAGTTCACTCGAAAACCGGTTGATATTCTCATTATACCAAATTATTATAAAGACTGTAATAATAATTTTACTTTATACGGACAAGTTAAATAAATCCACTTGTTTTTTTAATGTTTACTTTATAAAATGCAAATACACGGCATTTGCATATGCATTGCAAGTCTTCATCTTAATGCGTAACTATCATTTTTGTTCTTCTTCTTTCTGTCTCTTACTCTACATTAATTATAACTGTAATAGCCTATTTTTTAAATTGTAGCATACTACATTTAATTTATGATAATTAATTTATATTCAAAGTAAATGCATAATAAAACAGAATAGGTAAAATTGCATAATTCAACCTATTACAAAATACTAACGAGATCCGTAATTTTAATATTCAATGCCATATTAATATAATTACTAACGTTCATGCATATGAATAAAATATTCCATAAGAACCGCGACTTCCGGTAGCGAGCCGCCATGATATAAACATGAGCCCGTTGACAACATGCTTCCACTTTTTCTCGCACACCGCAATTAACGCCAACCTTTTCTCTATCACTCTAATTACCCATGAGAACCCACCCAAGATCCAAGATCAGTTCCACCAGATCGTGAGATCGGACATTTTTCAAAGGTAGAAATTTCACAAAATATTGAATAATCATAATTGCTGCCAATTGAATGTTGGCGCTAGCATGTAAATTTAAATCCGTAATGAGAGACAATCAACGAACGCTTTTTGTTCTCTCCCATTGTCAAAGCTTAACTATGAGAGATATAATTACATATTTACGTATAAAATAAACCGCGTAATACAATTACTGTTGAGTAATTCTCAGTTATATGAATATTCGTCATATTATTGCGAAAACTTGCTCCAATTGTTGGGGCAACAATGGCAGCATTAGCGGCAAAGGTCACTCGAACAATATTACGCGAATATTACTTTTAATTATTGCCCCGAATTTGGTGTCTATAGTATTTGTGTGGAGTTTATATATTATAATATATAACAATAGTACTTATATCAAACGAGCTATCTCAATGTCACGTCAAATTAAAAATAATCTAAAAATCATTATAATATTTCGTTATACTGTTTTATTAAAATACATATTCTTCCTAAAAATAATGAACTCGTTACAACGGATGTACCCAAGTCATATAATTAAAATATAAGTAGATTCACGCCGATTAACTCTTTCATATTTAAATTTAAAGTAAACACAGATGAGTCGACGGTTTCGTAAGCTAACAGCTTCGAAGATTGTCTTGAAAATAAAATAGAAATCAGCTTAGAAGTAAATACTCACGTAAAAACAATAGCTTTGCAATTAGGTAATGGGAAACGGCGGTTAAGAAAAATTGTCTGGTGTTGTTCGTCTATGTAGATTTATAGAGGAAAGAAGTTAATTAAACTAATATATTATTACTTGGTCTACCTAAACGAGATTATCTCGATTTAATGTATCAAAATAATATTATCTTATTTAGAAAATGTTTTTTAAATATTAAATTATTTTGTTGATACGGTTCTGAATCTGTGCAATAAACTGCATGTAATTGTAAAAGGCGTCCGAATTTGAAGACGTATTATAATATTTCTTCACAAAGTTATTCATACATATATATATATGAATTAATTAACGCGGCTACATTTTTAATGTTTTAAGCAAGAAATCCTAACTTATTTGTATTAATACGAATATTAAATTCAATTTTGCACCTTGTTGTTTTACTTGTTAATGAGTTAGTATAAGTAAATGCAATGTTAGTAACCTCCACCGATTTAGCAATTATTCCAAGCGTTATTCGTGACACAAAGAAAACACTGCGATGTACAGAAACCGTGTAACCATCTCCAGTGCGTCCACGCTTATCACATCACATCATATCACATCACATCACATTGTCACAAGAAAAATGTATACTAAATGATAACAGCAACAAATGTAACTGTGGGTTTAGTTTCATCGAGAGTTTTGAGCTTATCGAGTTTTTAATTCAAAAGACAAACTGATTTTTTTATTGATGTCATATGTCAAATTTAAAAGTAAAAATTTTAAAACTGAAATTGTAAAAACAATATGAAATTAATTTGTTTTATCTATATGCATGATATAGTGATGTGATAAACGTGTATCAGTGTAAGTGCGAGCGTGTGGCGGTGATGGGCGTGCCTAGTCCACGGGGACTCACCGGCGCTAGTTCGCGTCTTGTTCGGTCGCGGTTTACTCTGCTGCTGCCCACTATACCCCTTCCCCTGGTAATTGTAGTAGTCGCCGGCGGCGGCGTTGTACTGCGCGGCGGCGTTGTATTCCCCAGAGGGCTGACTGTCCTGGGGGCACGAGTCTGGCTGCGCACCTTCACGTTGCTTCGCTGGGGGAGCCCCCATCATGGGCTTCACGTCGCACAGGGGTAGTTCCTGTTGCTGCATGAACGCGACGCTCATCGCTGTAGCGTGCGCTACGGCAGCTTGGTAGTCCTGCTGGCCGAGCGCCGCCGCGGCGACAGAATCGGGCGTAGAGTCCTTCGGTGGCGTAGGCGGGAAGGAAAATAAGGGATGTGGGTGTGGATGCTGGGCTGGGGAGAGGGGTTTATCTGAGGGCGCAGCGTCTTGCTGGAAGCCGCTCCCCCAGGCGCCGCTACCCAAGGCTTTCGAATCGAGCCAAGGATGCAACGGCGTGTGGAAATGCGGCCTGCACACCTGCCCGCTGCCGCTGCTTAACGTCCGACCTGCATACAAAATATATATTAAACATCATCATCATTTAATTTAAGGTATAAAGTAAGTTTTTTTGCAAATATTGACCCTAAATGGTATGTAAGTCCTATTTGGATTGCTATCTACACCTTCTTTAATACCAACTTGGGAAAAAGACTAGATAATCTAAGTAATAAATATTAAGTGATAAAGTAATAAATTATATACATTTTTTATTCAAGTCCGTAAACAACACTTCTGGTTTTAGAACAACTGACAACACCGGCTGATGGGCAGCCATTTTACAAACTAGCGTCATTAGAGGCGTTACGAACCACTCGTAAAACATAAAAATTAATATAATTTGGATCGAACGAGTGTTTCACACGACATCTCTATTCTCCATGTATAATCTAAGCTTTAATGCGTATTTGACAAACAAATAACCGCCATTATTCCGTGGCGGTCGCGTTGGCTGCGTCCGAGAACAAAGGCGGGCTATTCCGAAATGTTACAAAAGTCGTGTCATAACACCGGCCAATTAAAATAGTGGGCCAGCTGGAAATTTCGTTAATTAAACACTCAGCGTCCGTACACAGCCGTGATTTGTTTAATATCATACTTTATAATTACTTGGACCAATTTAAAGTTGCTACTTTATACCTTTTTTCATGATAAAAGTTAAATATTTAAATGGAATAGTTCCAAATTAACAGGATTTATCAGGTATATTTAGTATTATAGATTTTTGGAAACCCGAGACTCGAAGACTGCAGAGGTGGTCGCGAGTAGACCAATTCAGAAGACGTGGTCATTAATTCGGTTAAATATTTTCATTGAAAATGTGTAATAATCGCGAAAATGACAAATCTTATTTAAAATATTTAGTATTACTTATAAAAAAACTTTATGTAATGTTTAGGTATGAAATTTACCTCTATATTTTGCCTTATTATTATTTCAATAGCTATATAACAACATTAAACATACACCTTAAATAAAGCTCACAGTCACCCCATTCAATTTAGCATTCAATAATTATTATTTATAAATGTGAGCTCAAACATATGTACGAAGGGTAATGATAATTGTGCGTAAAACCCGTGGATTGGTGGATCGACACGGGGGGACCATCCCCAACAAGTAAAAATAAAAAGGGGAAAAGTAGGATTTCGAATGAAACGTGGACTCCTGTGGCGCACTGCGGGTTTCTAAACTTAATTTTACACTGAAACCTATATTTAATTCAATATCGATGAAAAAGCAATAATAATTTGTTCTTTCTATAGGTAATGTAAATTTCCATAAGCAAATGTTGCAGTGCTATTAAAATTATAGGATAGCTTTACTTATTTGTGAACACATAAAAGGATTGGCGATTTTATCTTCTATTGTAATATTAAATTAAATGCATCGAACATAGTAAAAGAAAATAGTTTTATTATTTATCTATGTTTTAGTTTCACATTGTATCCCGCACAGCAGACATAAGGAACCTGGCAAGTTAATTTTAGATACCGTTCCCTATTAAGATACTTCCATTCCCTACTTTCCACTGAATTTGTCAGACATAGAGTGGTTACCAGAGCGAGGAAATGAAGATTAAAATATTACATTCCTTCGAATGGGACTCAAACCCACAGCCCTCTCGTTTACAGTCGCACGCTTATGCTTTTGCGTCACGACGACCTATGAAAACTAAAGAATTTTTATTTTAATACAGCAAGAAAAAAATATCAATATATCTACTAATGAATGATTATTCATCGTTTCGTTATAAAAGGTCGAACGTTAATTTTTATCTTAATTATTTAGTTTTACGGTAATTAAATTACTTAACTACTTAAAAAAATATATGGATTTTGTTATCAAAGATAGGCATAAAGGTATATCTTTTATTAGAAGATAATTTACGAATATGACTCTTACAAACGAATACCTATACATATATATGTACATACATAAACTTTAATAAAATTTAAAATTAACACATAATATTTAACAATTTATTTTATGAATCGATGAATCACTTATCTACTATGAATTGTATAGTACATCTCTACTTCTACATACGACAAAATGACTAAAAATGTATATAAAATTGATATAAGTTTCTCTTAACACTCTCTTATAATCTGCAGTCTCTATCTCCAGCAGAATAACTCATATATCTCACATACTATAATTACAAACAAACATATCTTTAAAAATAAACAAACAAAAACAAAGTTGCTACCGATTTACTCGACAACTCGTCGAATATCGATTTTACCGTACAATACGTACTGTACATTAGTCCTACGTGCGGTACTCCGAGCCCGCATCATGTATCCAGGTGCTTCAGAGAGAGATTAAGAGATGCTTATCAGAACCCGTAGTAGAAAAAGTGAATATTAATTAGTAATCGTTCGTATATTGTGACTGCTTAAAATGTGTACCTATATTTTAATGAATTTATTTTTACATAATATAACACTTGGCAGCTCTAGTAGAAGGAACCTACTGTTAAGGCACTGCGTTCTCATTAAGACACTTTCGGTCCCCAGTTACCGCGGAATTGTCGTAGTATTGCGTGTTTAGTGGCGGAAGAAATAAAAATATTAAATAATTCCTATCCTCGAATAGGAATAGAACCCATAACAGTCACATGCTGATGCTTTTGCGCTATGATGGCCTCATTTTGAATTTTGAAACAGTAAAAATATTTATGAAAATAATTTTATAATGAGATAGATCCATAACACCCAATCTACTTACAATTCACTAATACCACCAATCAAATTCAATTAATACCTCTAATCCTTTGACGGCAACACAAAATCGATGACCAATAAATAGGGTTAGCACGGAATAAAACAATAATCAGTCGGTAGCGTCACTCTGGGCACATACAACGTTTTGGACTGTCCGTGGCACCCCTCGCAGTACCACCAGCGATGGGAACCCGATAAGGNTTCCCCAGTTTCCGCGGAATTCTCGAAGCGTGTTGAGTGGCGGAACCCAACGGCGCGCTTTGCTTTGTTACCAGAGCGAAGAAATAAAAATAAAGAATAATTCATATCCTCGAATTGGAATAGCACTCATAACAGTCACATGGTTGTGCCCCTGCGCCATGATGGCCTCATTTTGAATTTTGAAACAGTAAAAATATTTATGAAAATAATTTTATAATGAGATAGGTCCATAACACCCAATCTACTTACAATTCACTAATACCACCAATCAAATTCAATTAATACCTCTAATCCTTTGACGGCAACACAAAATCGATGACCAATAAATAGGGTTAGCACGGAATAAAACAATAATCAGTCGGTAGCGTCACTCTGGGCACATACAACGTTTTGGACTGTCCGTGGCACCCCTCGCAGTACCACCAGCGATGGGAACCCGATAAGGGGTATGAATAATTCGTGTTATCGCACCATCTCGCCACATGCCCTACCTGCCCCCCTACTATGATGACAAAAATCGTGGAAGCGATGTGACTATAACAAGAGAACTAAATAAACTTTGGCAACTAACAATCTGCAGATACAACTTGGTGCAGGGACGCTTTTCATTTGAGAGCTAGGTTTGGCTTTTGTTTTGGGTATAATACTAGTTTTGATAGAATTTAAAGCATTAATTAAAAGTTTTTAAATGGACTAACTCAAAATTTGTATTTATTTTTACATTTCCTGCGATACAGTTTTTAAATTTTATGTTTTTACTTCAATATAAACGCGTGCAGACGTTTTTATGAAGATAACGCTATGACTTTAGATAAAAAGTAGATATTTTATCATCCAAAAGAATCAATTCAAAATAATTAATGAATCATTTCTTAAAATATGAATCTAAATCATTCCGTTACTTTAAAGCTAATTTAAAATACCTAATATGTTTAATTAATTTAGATATAAAATCAATTCAAACCAATCATAGTGAGTTCTCACAGCTGAACAAAACACCGGAATTGAACCAACCCCTACCCCCACACCGGCAGATGCAGTCCCAGATCTTATCATCACCACAGGGCATTGGGAGTGTTGTTAAAACTGACGCTAAGTTTATTCTGTAACGGCTTTTTGTAGAGCTCCCTTGCGATTTACAACTTTAAATATTATATGAACACGTTATATTGTTATTATAGTTTTTTAGTTCGTAGAGATTATGTTTACTATTATTATATTAAAAGTAGCAAGATATGAGAAAAAGAGGTATCATAAAAAAATAATATGCATAGTTTTTATCCACTTTTGCTACAGATGAATAAAAATAGGTATTTACAGTAATTTATTCTAATCGATTGATATTTAATTGAATTGTAAAAAAATATACAGAGAATCTAGTAGTTTATGGTAATTTCTAAGGTGTGACTTCATCTTTATCCTCATTAGTTGTTGAAAAAATGTATTTATTTATAAAAAAACATATAACACATAAATGAAAATTATGTAAAATAAATAGTTTAAATTATAGGTAAATTCAAGCCATATTTACATTTCCTTCCAACATTGTTTGTGTAGTAATAAGCATATGTGAATTCAATTCCCAAATTTTCATTTCATCGTCTTGGTAATATAAGAAAGCGGAACACGGAGTGTCTTACCACTACGTTACCCCACTCTACCCTGCCACTGATACAGCGTGAAATAAAAAATAAAACGAACATCAAAAGCAAAATCTATAAGAGAAAGTCGTAAGGAGTTCTCATATCGAAGGTCATTAGGTCCGCGTCGTCCAGTCTGCCGTACATTCGCACACAAGTCGGTCACATATATACGAATGCTGAATGCGTGTGGTCAGCTAATGCGTGCCAAGTCTATCACTACCGGTTATTGTATTTAAAAGTATTGTAATATCTTTAAATAGTTCGCTACAAAACCGTCGTGGTGCAGAGACACAAGGGTGTGACTGTAACGGCGGTTGTTGATTCGGTCCCCATTCGAGGAAATGAAATTTTATTTTCAAATATTTTTATTTATTTGCTCTGGCATTAAGGCAAATCGCAATGCCTCAAAAATTTAAATAAAAATTTAAAATTTAGCGAAAAGTGGGGAACGGAGTATCTTAACACTACGTTCCCTCTGCCTAACCTGTTGTGTGCGGGATACAGCGTCAAGCAATTTTTTTATTTGTTAACTACAACATGCTCTCGCGGCAAAACAATAACCATAAGATACCAGAGCTTCGTAAAAGTTACACTAACAACAAAAGTTGTATAAAGCGTATTATTATATAGAAATTTCGATTTCGACAAATCCAAGAGACGCAGGTTCAAATCCTGTAACATTTCTCAATATTTAGAAACGTTATCCTTTGCTCGGGAACCCCGTGACCCTTATGCCGTAAGTTGTAAACGCTACATTCCCCCATCAGAAACTCCTTGTGAAATGTCCGACGTGTTCACGAATGATAAATGTAGGCGTCAGTATCGCGTATCGGATCTCGGCGTTCGCACACCGAATTAATTTTAATTTATTGATCGCCGTATCGCAGCTAAGTATTTTAGTTGCCTACTTAAATAGTCCACAGTTTATTTTTTTGAATGTTATTAATTTAGACTTGTTTGTATTTTTTTTTGGAAAATATCAAAAAAATCGCAATTACTAAGCAAGGCGAGGAATCCAATTCCCGCTACGTTTATTTTTTTATATGTTTTTTAAAAAGTATTTTTCTTTCCTAAATGTGAAATTATACTTAAAAAATGTAAATAATATTGTTTGCATTTTTAATAGACAGTATTATTCACATAGATTTAGATAAAGAATTTTGGATGTAGAGAAGAATCGGTACTTTCTTGGAGAATACGTTTTATCGTACTTCTTAAAAATAATTGTTTAATAAATATCAATGACTTTTTAACAATTTCGTCGATGTTGATAACATTATAAGCAATCACCAATTTACCTCTTTGTTTTTATCTTCACAGTCATTTAGAACGCCGCTATAAACACATGTATATCTAACGCTATCTTAAGAAAAACGTATAAAATTAGCATACGCCGAGGTTAAGTGTATATGGTCAAACAAGACATTATTTTACTTTTAAATAAGTTGCTTTAATTTTCATCTATTACTTCAACATGTTTAATGACTTAATTTAACTTTGAATACATCAGTATTGACGAAATTATTAACCATAAAAAAAATTTAAAAAAAATATATTTTCTGAATTTGCACATTGTTCTCTCAAAGAAAAAAGAAAAAAATCCTAAAATCTGCGCAGCCATCTACAGCTAACTTCACTATGGCCACGACTTGTTAACCGTACTGTACTCCGTTGCACGATATTTAGCATATAACTTGTGTTGACTATAAACAAAGAGTTTAAACCTTTGTTTTTGAATGATTTTATTAAATTAAAAACAAAACATTAAAACATACCGCTTTAAAGGTGGCATAAAAAGGCAATTAAATCATTTAATTTATAATACTTCAACAAAACTTGAGTGAACGACCCTATAACAATGCAAGTAGGTACCTAAGTACGTTTAATTTTTATATTTTATTCATATTTACATTACAATTTATTACAGCGAGTGCAACGTTTTATACAAGAGCACGATTTATAATGTCATATGTAAGTTGCTACTTAAGAGCGACACGCAAGTACCTGATCTTAGTCTTTAGTTATTGTTTATGAAGTTTAAAGGTAGACATGTTTTTTTTCAGCTGCACGCGAAATTCAGCATCTGCAAGGTGGATAGAGAGAGCCTAGTGTTATGACACTACGTTACCCATTCAGCCAACCATTCCACAGAATTCTAGAGGCATATCGTGTTGATTGGCTGAACTAATTAAGTATTTAAATGAAACTAATATTTATAGTTTATGGTTTAGTTTTGTCTTATTAATATCTTTGAAAATTCGCCTACTTGAGATTGCGATTACAAACATTTATTCAGATACCTACAGATATTCTAAAAACTTCCCAGTTACGCCACACATGGAGCATTTATGATTAACATTTATGTACGCATTATGCGTTGTTTCAATACAAAGTCGTCCTTCTAATTCTTATAAGTGTTGTAGAGGCACACTCGAAAAATGTTTTACGAGTTCCATAGTCGCGTCCCGAATGGTAAGTCGTGTACGCGGGCGGTCACCTCACGTTGCCTTCTGATTGGGTTATAATGCTTTTATATTACAATTCTTATTACCAAGGCTGGCTTTTACTACTGTGGCGTGTGACGAGCGATGTCGGGAATAACAACTAGTGAGCGAAAGATCGCTCAGAGCGACGAGTCTCGTTCGTTCGTGTTAAGCTCGAATCTCGTTTTATATCCGCGTTTAATATTAAAATACTGGCTTTACTTTGTGGACATCGAGAGGAATTAGCAATCTTCATCTAGCATACCAATATTGTATATCTAATAAAAATCCAGAACTAAACACTGCACGTTGAAAATTAACCAAATCGATGATTTAAAATGGATCGCATCGGATTATGCCGAATAGTTGAGTTAAAACGTCGTGGGTGTCTCTCAGTGATTTATAGCCCCGTATCGCCGCTATAGCCTCCTATAGCCTATATATACCAGTGTGTCACGTGGCCGTTAATAAAGATGGATTGTGAAACACCAGAACAACGCGCCACTGATAACCTGGCGATTGTTATGTGAATTGGCGCAGTAAAACTGGTTTTTAATAGATGCTGCGTCGCTTTTACTGTCTCTTTGCTACCTATGGTAGGTAGAATAAGATACATTAACTTTATGATAATCAAATAGCTCAAACTAGTTAGCTATTAGGAGGCTATTGAAAGATTTATATTGTGCTAAAGCAATCTGTTGGGTAAATATTGGTTTAATACAAGCTAGACCGGTTTTGATGGTATGAAGTATTGATATAAAATGTGAAGACGACCTAATAATTTGTTCTCGGCTGCCACAGCGTGGTGGCGACCAGCGTGGTGGTTTCTTTGCATCCAGGACATGTAATTTTAAGTGCACGCGCCCCGCATACGCAATGCGTCGCCGGTGCCCGGGGTGGGTGCATTGTATTTTTATTTTCTTACGAACCCATCACTTCTCATTAAGTGGCGTTTGGAGAATAATTTAACATCACTAATGTCCGGACACGAGTTTTATTGTTATTGCATTTTAATAAATTTCATTGTTTTAGGCCTCGTCGGTGACTCTCTCCGTTTCCGAGTGAGGAAGGAAGTAGCATCTTGCTTTTGTTTGGTGAAGGAATTTTGGAGCATTCTTTGAATTTACGTCACCGTATACATATATAGTTTTATTTAAATTTTACGCTCGGATACGACGATTGCATATTACATTTGTAATGCATAGTGTGTGAATAAAAATATTATATGTCGTATACACTGATTGAGTGAGTTACCTCCAGAATTCGGTAGAAAGTGGAGAACGGAGTGTCTTTACACTGGGTTCCCTCTGCCTACCCTGCTGTGTGCAGGACTAGGGCTGATTTGTATACTCTGGTGACTTTATTGATTAGACTTAATATCATATTACTTTAACAATAGTTTTACATATGGCTACTTATGGCTTTTTCTATTATACTATACGATCAACACAAGAATAAATCGTACACCCAAAAGCAATTGAGCAATCGGGTGGCGCTTTTCCTCTGATCAAAGTTCGGCGGCCTACCTTTGGACAGAGTTTATAGATCCGTAAAAACATCTCACAGCGACCGCGACCACAGCATCGGATATGTCACGCTACACTTGTGATTCATCATCAAACGCACCGACGCTCCGCGATGCCGGCGGCGCTGCGTACGCGCAGCCTAGGAAATTTCCACTACATTTGGCTCGACAGTTCGTAAGGAAGAGACCAGTTAATTGTTGCTATTAATTTGATCCTTACTTAGTAGCGTTGTTCAATATTTGATTAATGTTAAAATGTTTAACTAGCAATTAAAAGTAAACCAATATAACCAAAATTGGCAAATATATTATAATTAACAGATATTAGCTATCATATCCGAAAGTAGTTAGGGCTGTGCAGAAGCGAATGCATATTAAAAAAAACATTTACCTACCCAAAGAATTATAACTCAAATGTATAAATATATATCACAGGTACGCCTATACGACTAAATGAGCACTGACATTTTGTTTAACATATTATGCAAATAATCCTCTCGACGGCATCACCGTTGAAGGTTTTCGTTTATTTTATAACCATCGCCTGCATACAACTCATACAGCAGTCAGAGGTTCAACTGGCACATTTGAATTACGACAATAGCCATCTGACGTACGGCAGCCAGCGCAGACACGACACGAGCAGAATATGAGTCGCCATAATCATTTTAATAATTAATAACCACTGCTCACGACCACCATCTACCATTAAACGTGATCTAAGCTTTGGGTTTTCAACGTGGAATCAGGTAAATTGTTTTACGATTTATAAGGTTATAGGAATAGCGAAATTACCTAGTTGCCCAGCGTCTGGTCCTCTCTGACCCCACAATCTTGACAATGGCCGGGCGAGAGACCGAGTGTTCCAATAATAACGTATATAATGACGGCGCCGGCCGGCAGCCATGGCAGCCCGCTTATATAACCGCTCGTGACTTGCGCATTACGGTATCGAGAGAAAAATACGAGAACGCACAGGGACGGAATGACAAAACGTCTAACTACTATTTCATTAATAAACTCTGTACACATTGTTGCTTTAATAAATTATGTTTAACTGGAAATTCTATTTTATAACCATTACAACCGGGGCAGGCGAGTGCTACATACTTATTGGGTTATTCGTCGGTGGTTTGTGAAATGAGCGTGTGAATCTTGCTGTGTTTATTTATTTATTGTTGAACTAAAAACATTTTTTTTTATTCAAATGTCGGTAATACATGCGTATTATTTATATAACTTAACGATAGCTAGGTTTTAATAAAAAAGGAGCATATAGATAAGTTTAAGATATATTTATAAGGAAGTACCGTTACTTCAATTTCATAGGTATTTGTGGCAGTACGTCCCTGATCATACGGTGTCTCCCTCGTTCGACGACCGTCAACAACCTATAACTTAATCCGATATCGACTTAACCATGCTTATTGAGGACAAAACCATTTCACGTTGTAAAATTGTATTATAAATATTGATACATTTATACTTTAACACTCGTTGGAGAGCTTGTGTGAGAGTCTATAAATATGTAATTTATTTCAAATAATGAAAAATTTGTATTTATTTTTAAAAATAATTTATTTTGTTTTTAAATTCTTAACTTTAACGTATAAAATATTAAAAGGGCATTTTGTAAGCTGACAAAAAACTATGAAAAATCTCATATGTAATTTTAATTTTTTAATTCTAAGATATTGAAATTAATTCCATGATATCGTAATTAAAATAAACTCTTTTTTAAGCTTCACGCATTATTGTGGACCAGGGTGGTTAAGACAATCCCTTCGTCACTCTTCACTGAATTTTCAAGACGTTGAATGTTGAGTGGCGGAACTCAACGCCGCTTGTTTTGTTACCAGAGCAAAACATTTAATTTCCCCAAGTGGGAATCGAATACACAACCATCGCGCTTATAGTCACTTAATGGCCTCAATAAACACAGTAACACATTAGATTATACACACGCGTAAGTTAACTAAAGATAGTTTCAGCCATTAAGCACTTTAATAGAGATATCGATACATCGATAATTATATCGAATCGCTGCTTAAAAATGCATAATTATATCATAGTATGATATATAGTGTTTTAATTCAATGTGACATATGAATTTGCTAATATATCCGATATCTACAATCTATATAATAAATCATTCTTATAAGTTAGTAAACTGCCTAACGACAGACGTAAGTAACTCTATAACTTAATGTTATTATAGAATATGACTATTGTAGTATAATTTCAGCAAATATTAAAATACCAATAGATTTTTTTTCTATAAACTAAAAAGAAACTAACGCAAAATAAATTAAAAATTTACATAACAAGTCCTTGTATTATACCTACGACAATGAACTTACCGACGAAATGGGTCCAAATTATTCAATCGATTGATTGGCCCAAGATATTAATTTACCAAACTTATCAAGTTTCCAGTTACGTAAGTTTTAGATCTTGTTTTTATATCGTATAAGAAATGATCTAAAATGTCAAATTATATATGGCCAATAAGACAAAACACAACCCGAGGCTAACTTCAGTAAACATTATAGTTTGTATCCCAAACAAACTTGAAGTTAGCGGCACAGATACTCGTAAGTAAGAGTATGCTCCCGCAGCGAGCGATGATGGTGCCTTGATGATAGTTATTTTGCTTGCACGTGCCGGTCACAGATTATACAGACATATATTTAGGTATATAGATAAAATATTCTGTTGTTGTATAAAAACCGCCTTGTTAGCAAATTTTGTGTTAAAATACAGAAAAAGATTTTCAAAATCTTATGTTGTATAAATAAATATTAAAATTAAATATTAAATCCATTTAATATAAGATACCTTATATATTTAACTAACGCAAATTTCGATAAAATTTACTAAGATCGTCGAATACGATAGTACACAGAGCGCAACAAAGACAAATGCTGGAAGCACCACACAAAGGTATGAATGGATAGCTCCATTCTTTGCTAACGGCCTGTAATGAGTCTATGTGGGGTGCCGCTGGTAGCCAGCACAAAACAACGCCGTATAAATCATGACAGGCCAGGAAATCATTCATCCTTAGTAATGTGCTGCGAAAATAGCTTCCAGGCGGAACGACTTCTGCGACGCTAACGCCCTCTGCCCTAAATGCTGTAACCTAGAAAATATGGCGTAATGAAAACATAAATCGCTTTTAAGCGATTTCTGCGAAGTGTTAAACGTAGCATTCGCGAATATTTAGGATTCCCAGCGTTTATGTACGTGAGGTGGGGGTGATTTATTTAGTTTTGTCGCGTATTATAATATATGCATTGATGGTTTTCAAGGTTTCGTTGTTCTGGCTAAAGTAAAGTCATAGTTCACTAACTTGCTAGTTTGGTTCTATGAAATGAACATTCTCTTTAGGTACTGTCTTTATAATATTACCAATATTGAACCTGTTTTGTCGTATATAGTAGGTACTACACTATCTTATAATAATCAGTTAATTAAATATGAACAACTTGAACAATGCCCACCAAATTCTTCACATAACTCCTGCTTAATTCTGAAGTTACCAGGGACGCAGTAACCACATAGAGACGTATAACAAATCGTGACATAACCACCGACTCATCCACACCGCATCACTTGCAAATACACAGCTATCGCCACCAAAATACATATAGATACAACCCAAAATGGACTTTACGACCAACTAAAATAAGCTTTCGGTATCAGAATTGTTCTTGGTATGATTGTTAGGACCTTTTTTGTCTGTCCAGAGGAATTCTTGTGGCCGCATGACTTCGCTACCTTCATCCATCAAGCTCTCGGCGCATCATGTTCATCGCAGCAATCGACCGGAAACAGGGACGCGGGACTTAAAATTGACCGATCTTCAAATACTGAGCAATGTAAACAAAACAATCAATGTTCTCGTTTTTTTTATTTATATAAAGTATTTATTTTAATTCTTCTTGTTAACAAGAGGAAACATAATTACCTTACCTAAATTTGTTGGTTGGTTTGAGTTCAATTCTAATCTAGAATTAGAATATACAGATAGTTGTAAAAGAAACAATTAATGAATAAATTGTATGTATTCTATAAAAAATGTATTTCCCTTTTCAAGCAAATGCTTAGACATTAAATATTTATTGCAACAAGAAAGATTAAAAAAGAGTTCTATATATTTTAGTGAAAGATAGTTTTTTTAAAATTACCAATTAACTGAATGTGATAATAAACAATAATATTTGGAAGCAATCAATCAAAACAAATCACGCGAAAGACATAAAAGGAAAATTAATATATTAGACTAGCATGCTGGCGACGGCTGTGCATTGGAGCGGACATGGCGCTTTTTATTAGAATCTAATAATGACCGATTATATAAAAAATCAAGGGAGCTGAGTGTAAAGATATAAAAGATCTAGAAGATCTACCAATATTTATTTTTAAAGGCAAACTAAGGAAATTCGTTTTTGATGTAGATTAGGACTGATGGTAAAAAGCCTATTTAACACTAATTTTGTTCTAAAATTCAGTGAAATCGTTTCGAAAAACACAAAATAGTTAATATATTCACAAAGTTAGCATGAAACGTGTTGCCAGCACAATATAAAACTTTGTCAGGTCAATTGAGGAGCCTATAAAGTTACCTAATTAGGTCAACTCGTCCCGCGTTTAGAAGCGATATCGATCGACATAAGGCAAACTTGCCACAGTTCATACAAAACCATAGACTAAGCTTGGAACGTCTTAATATAAAACGTAGAAAACATGAGAGTGAATAAGAGTCTTATTTAAGAATATTATACTTAAAATAATACATATAAGGATGGATAATGTACATATATAATCTATATATATAAAATCGAAAGGTCACTCACTCATCACGAAATCTCAGAAACTACATGTGCTAGGAATCTAAAATTTTGCATAGCAGTTACTTATAGGACGTAGGTGCTCGCTAAGACGAGAATTTGCAATATTCGATTTCTAAGGGGTTGTTTTTGGGGTCGAAAGTTTGTATGAAACTTCGTTACTACAAATGCTAGGAGTCTCAAATTTTGCACGGGCGTCACTTATAGGCCGTAGGTACTCATGGAGAAAGACATTAATAGTAACGTAGTTCACGCAGGCGAAGCCGCGAGCGGCCCGCTAGTATTATATATGTTTTTAAGCTTCACTCTGTATATCTTACATAGTCGTATAGCAACGTAGAGGGAGCCCATTCTTAACCCTAGACTTCTGCCTAACTCTACTTTTCTCTTAATCTCCGGGCCATTGAGTATTAAGATGAACTTAACGTCGTGCATTAAATAATACTTAATAATTTGCATGAGTGAAAAAGATAATAATTGTAAAATTCCCCTCAGTTCTACTTATTAAAAGACTGGGATCGATTTTTTAATTATAACTAGGTACTATAGTAGTTTCTATAAACCTAAACTAGTTGAACTATTGACGTCACTACGAAACATGCAAGTTATTAAAGTCGAGAAAGATTTAACACGAACTGTATAATAAACTGTACTTGTCATTGTTTTTCACTAAAAATGTGGAATAAGAATTACTTAAATAATTTTATATAATATGTGTTGATATTATTATAATATAAGTATATAAATTTCATTAAAATTATTTCTTTTAACTTTGTATAACATTCAATTATTCCTCTTGAATTTTTATACAATTAATTTACTTTTAGTCTTTCCTTGTCAATTATTTAACTAATAGTGCCTGCTTGCCATTTACATGTGATTTGCTTGAACTTTTACTGAACTCAAAGCCACCGCTTGTTAAATGTATTGTGACGGCTAATAAACGCCGGCTCTAATGAATAACGGCTCTTGACTTAATTAATCGTGAAGCTCCTGCATAGAGACTTTCGATTTTTTTTTATTTTTCAGACCCATGAATTGTAAATGTTATTCTTTTTATTCAATTTTAAAGTTTTTACAGTATTACCTTGAAAATAAATTCAATTTATATAGAAGTACAAAAAAGTCATGCATTAAATAAGTATCTACTTAATTTCAAATGTTTATCTCACACTTAAGTAGTTATAATAAAAAAACAACAGTGAAAACAAACACCTCCAAATGTTAAGTTTAAATTTAGTGTTGTTAGGTGGCTTAAAGAGACAAAAACATGGAGGTTTAAGTTTTTTACACTATATTAAATGAAGCCGCTATTTATTTTAATAGGTCAGGGAAATTGAAATAATATCTGAAATCGATATCTCTATCGTTGCCTCTGCAACGACAAGAACTTATTATCTATAGGTACAATTAACATACGTAAATGGCAACATCTACTATACCTAATCGTTTTTTTACGCTTTACGTTGTATTCCGCATATAGCAGTGTAGGCAGGTCGAACCTGAGACACTCCGTTCCCCATTTCGATTTCAGAATATTCCAAATTGAAATACATATGTGAATGAAAAATATGAAAATTGCTTAGTAAGTACATATATACGCCAGCATTCGATGGTTTGTAAATATTAATCGATTTCCAAACAACAATCTGGCACATATTGGTCGGAATCGCTAACAAAATGGTCTCGTCTGGAAAGTTTACGGCAATATTCCATTTCCGCGCGCGCGCTCATCGCTTGCCACACTTGAAAGCACACGTTTTGTGCACACACGAGTAGATAATCATTTATATTTTCTAAGACAATAAACAACACATGTATATTAAGAGGCAGTTGAAAATTTACTGAATGTACAATGGTCATGGGTTCTATTATAACTCACAGTAATATTTTTATATTAAAATCATTTCTCAGCTTTGTAATGATAAGGAAAGCGGCGGCGCCTACCTCTTGTTTTATTAAATCTCTCAAATGATTTTATTGTAGAGTTATTTTTACTTATTTCTTTGTTAAGGAAATATATAAAAAAGAAAATAAAAATACAGCGTGCTACAAATTAAATTTACAGGTATAGTTTACTTTAAATAACTTAGTAGGTAAGTACGTAGGCTACTTAATTGAAAATTTGGTAGTAATCTTCTTTAATCTTTCACCCCCAATGAGAAATATAAAATCTTAAAAGATAGGTATCATTAAAAAGTTTTTTTTTCTATGTTTTGCTTCTAGGACCACATATCCACGTCCATGATTCTCCTATTCAATAACATTGTATATTGACCAACGGAACCTAGCACTGCAGACTGCAATCTCCGACTGAGCCAAGACAGTATCAGAAAAAAACATAATATTTCCCTACTTAATTAATTCCTTTCACAATTAGTTAATTAAATAACCTCCTTCAATATATATCCACACATACCTACGAGTTTAATTTTAATTTGTAATAATTATTTAATTAAAAACAATAGACTTCAATTAAATTATTTTGTTACTGCTCTAGACTTAATATAGGTAACTATGTATTTTAACTTCTTTTTTAATATTATAACTTGTACTACCACTAGGTTTAATTCATGTATATGAATTAATGTTGTTTTAAATTGTAACGTTAGTTTTGTTTAAAATTATTTTGTAATTTTTATAGTTTTATTAATAAGTATTTTAGAAAGTATTTAGATAAGGTTCATGAAAATTATGTGTCATAATTACTTTTTTTTCGCTTCACGCTGTATCCTACACAGAGTAGGCAGAAGGAACAGGAGAATCTAGTGTTACGACACTCCGTTCCCATTAAGACATTTCTGTTCCCCAATTCTCGAGGCATTGCGTGTTGAGTGGCGGAAGACTACGCTGCGTTTTGCCTCGTTACCAGAGCGATAAGTTATAATTAAACATAATAAGAGTTAGTTACCTAAGAGGCAAAATTCATGTTACTATACCACTTATACCTTTTAGTGATATTTTGTTATAACTCTAATATGTAGATAAATTATTTTTTATCACTACTTTCGAAACATTAAAATAAAGGTCAATCATTTATAATATTTAATAGGTATCAATATAAAAACAAACTGAAAATAGTGTAAGTAAATAAATCATTAAAGCTTTTTAACAACCACCTTTTAAACATATATTTAACATGTCATATCAGTGTTAGAAACAAAGGTAATTTACTTGACATTTTCGCAACACAATTGCTGCTTAATGTAAGGCGGGAATGGGGGAAATAATTAATGTTTCATGGCATCATTATTTTGTGCCACGATGACGCATGTGTGCGTGCGGGGAGGAGATGTCGCTGCGCAGGCGCAGGCCCCGCCCCCCGCGACTAATTGCGCCAATCTGCGGGACGCGTTTCACGCACACACGCATTTTTATAAACCCGCACACACTCACACAATGTACCACCACGATTGACAAGCTACGTATAGCGCATTAGGCAAATGCACGCACACATTTTTTGCGATATTCATTCATTGTTAAATTACAAAAGAAATTAATGTAGCTGCCACATAATGAATAGTTATACTGTATCATTATATATAATTTTAGTCCTCTGAAGCTTTGCCAACAATTTTTTTTTCGTATAAGGCAGACGAAATAAAAGTAAAGTGAAAAATAAAAAGGAAAAGAATAATAGATTTGCGAATTTACATGACAGGAAGACGAAGTGTGTGGACGGACCGGATGACACATTTGAGCAAAACGAATGCTTAGTCAATTTAATTGGTATAGTGATGAGGTTGGCACTTTCATATTCATTTACTTCACCAGACGAGGTAATTGAAAAAATCTAGTCTTTAAAGGATTGTCTGTAAAAAGGCAATGACGTGCGACCACCTGGCAGGACAGACGGACAGCGAGCGTATTGATCCGTTCATAGCTCATAACACGAAATGTGGTTTGACATTAGGTACCTTTTATTACATCTTTTCTTTTTTACAACTGTTTTATCAATTATTATAGTGTTAATGTGCTCTAGGCATCCGCGATATGTGGAATAAAAAGTAAATTCGAAGTGTAGATATTAATTACAGAAAATAAATGTCAAAATGTACGCTGACAGGTGTTTGTGTGCGATAAGCTTAAAAGTGATCATTTTCTGTGTAAAAATTTAAGTATTTCTTCCCTTTTAGGTTAACTATAATTAAGCAATGTTTATTATGGATAGAGCAAGAAAAGTTTTTAGTAGTCCAATTATTCTTTTATTCCTTTAAATGCGTTAAGTTACATACCTAAGCATAAATACCTAGTAATGTACCTACCTAGATCCAACAAAAATGTATTTGCTAAGTTATTTTATAGCATTATTTAATTAAAAAGAGTGTCTTCTCCTACTATGGTGCATTGTAATTGGAATTTTCGTTGTTTTTATTAAATGGCTTCGACGTGACGTGACAGTTTTACAATTTATGTACCTATAATTAACTTTAAGCTTCTTGAGAAAAACAACGTAGGTGCAATTTAATTTGAAAATTATATATTTTTGTTTACAAGTTTCATCATAAGGTATTTTTCAAATGTAACGGATTATGTACCTACTCAAATGGGATAAATTGATAATTAAATATACATAATGAAAAATATTCTAAGACATGTTTAAAGATTGACATTCTCGTGACTTAGTTCTTAACATTTTTAATCAGTTATATAGGTACAGATACAGGTCTTGAATAATTAAAATTTCCAAGAACACCAAAACCCTAGCAGTGAATCTCAAGCGGCGTGAAATAAATAATTTTAACCTCACCATCAATCGCGAGGCCGAAACATAAATTATTGGATGAGCGTCAAATCGGCTGTCCTATATCAGGTTACATCCTCCCATTACATTTGCCATTGCTAAGGTGATTTTTAATTGAAATTAACGATAAGGCTAGATATAAACCTATGGTCAGTTATATAATTAACAGATACCTACTAAATTTTTATATAATGATGCAAAAAAAAAAAAATTACACCAATATTTCTTTAAAATAGCCACGACGCGACGTCTTAAATGTTTTTTCAATTGAATGAATCATTAAATGTTTTCAAAACTACCATTACACAAAATGTTTATCAAAATGACAAAACCATGTTTTTGTCGCTGATTAAATAAACATTGTAAGAAGCGTTGTAATTTGATATATAAAAATAAGGCATAACAATTTCTTAAATATATAAAGTTAATACAATTATGCAAGGGCGGACCGCGGGGCCGCTCGTAAAACGATCCTCGTTGTCATCGTAGCAAGTTATACACACCTTAGCCAACTTAAAAATATGTTTTATTACATTTTGTCGGCGACAAAAAGGACGGACATACAGACCATATAATAAAAGAGCCTAAAGCGCTAAGTGAAGTTCGATAGAGTTTTCAAATATTTAAAACTTTTTGATTTTTTTATTGGATTTTCAGTGGCGTAAATAAACGAGGCATAAAATGAGATTATTATCAATGTTTCAAGTAATTTTATAGTACCTAATCGAATCGCCCGCTGCCGTTGTCGACAAATGAATTTACCAAATTTAGATATAATCAAACCGACAAGAAGCCATGACACGATAAGAGAGTGAGTTTACAAACTGGATAAAAATTTCGTCCAACGGAACACATAAAGTACGGCAGGTTACTGCTGTGAACCCGACGAAATCGATTCTCAGTTCCGATTCCGAGAAATGACACAGTTTCTTAAGTGTCACATCACTACCGACGCACCGCTTAATAAATTAAGCGGCATCACCTGTACGGCAATCTAGTCTTTAAGGACTACGTTTAAAACGACATTTTGTAAACGTTCGAATGAGCAGTTAAAATATAAAGAAGAGCCACCTGTCTCCACGAAAAACTTTATAGCGCCCATAAAATTTAAACCTCAAAAGACAAAACCAAAAAGTCTCGTATGATTTTTTCTTTTACGGTGAGGACCCATTTTGTGTTTACCTAAGCTGTCACCTCACAGAATGGCGATTTTGACTGGTCTTGACTGGTTGGACCCGTTGAATTAATTGTGGACTTTTTAGAGAAATATTATTTGATGGGCGATAAGGAACGGCGGACGGGCATTTGCCGTCTTTGCTCGCGATTTGCTTTAAATACGACAGTTTCTGTTGTAAAATACTTCTCGCACCACTTTAATTGTTATGACTGACAGTTTTGTTCAGTTTTCTCTACTTAATCTAAATGAGTAAGATTTATGGCCTTATAAAAGTACCTTCTGTACAAGCTTTTTTTAAACGACTAAATGACCAAATATGAACATTTTTATTATAACTAAAACTTATAATTTAGGAAGTAAGAATGTGTATGTTGTTCAATATAAAATAAACTTTCATTATATATTTTAATTTAAGTAGTAGGTACTTACTAAACAATAAACCTCCTTTGGTGGTAAGGTACCAAATGGCAAAGTACTCCATTTAATATTTGTTATTAACTTATACAACTGTGTTTATTTAATATTTATTTTTATTTTATTAAGCGTGTGACTGTAACGCGATTGTGGGTTCGATTCCCACTCGGAGGAATGAATTACTTGTTACTAAAATTTTAACTTCTTCGGTCTGCTACTAAGGTAAAAGTGCGGCGGCATGAGCGTATCTAGAAATATTTTCTAAGGGGAGCTTGGTCTCTAGCTTTGTACAGATATGTGGGTGTAAATGTTCATATTTTAGTTACTCGCCACTCAAAACGAATTCCTCGAAAATTCGACAGAAAGTTGGGAAAGTGACTCTTAATACTAGGTTCCCTCCCTACCCTACTACATACGGGACACAGCG
Source organism: Heliconius cydno galanthus (assembly GCA_036379175.1). Classification (NCBI taxonomy): domain Eukaryota; kingdom Metazoa; phylum Arthropoda; class Insecta; order Lepidoptera; family Nymphalidae; genus Heliconius; species Heliconius cydno. The sequence goes on from JAKRZM010000615.1 coordinate 284,203, forward strand.
TAAGGCTAAAAACCAATTAAATATTTATACAAAAACTATACCTACCTAATGAACAATAAAAAGCAAGACTCACCATGAGATCCGACCGCGGCAGAATAAGGAGCGTGCATCTGCTGGTGGTAGTACCGGGCGCGGCTGTGGTGCCCGCCCTCCAGCGGCGAGTGGAAGAAGTCCCCATTGGCCTCCACGTCGCCGGCGGCGGGGCTGCCGTTCACGCGGCTGTCGTACCAGCGCTGCTGCCCCGCGCCCTCGCTCATGTCCATGGCCGTGCTGCTGACCTCACAAACCATGCATCGTTTTTTACACACGCACTTTAAGTCCTCACTCCTATCCACATTTCAAGTCAATCGCAAGTTGAACTCACGCCAAGACCGAGTCCAGTCTCAACATTGTTTGATATACTTAATAAGATTTACGCATCACCGCTCCAACTCCTCATGCTCGTATCTGAAACAAAAATTAATAACTATTAGAGTTTGCGCTTATTAAATACTAACATGAATAAAAAAATCTAAATCTATAATAAAACCAAAAAAAAAGAGACAATCAATTTAGATAAAAATGGTGCAATATCGAAAGACGTCCGCGATACCGATACCCAATTTGATTAACTGATATACCGCAAACACTCGATACGGCCCGATAAGGTATAACCGCGCATTAAGCGCTGTTAGCCGACCGACCACTGATTTTTATAACTACTAAACTAACGAAACTTATCTGGCTATTGTATCTAGTTACTTGGACCTGTTTGTATTAAATATTATAAATAAATATTAATTATGGCGCAACTGGCTGTGGGTTGATTCCCATTCGAGGTAATGAAATATTTAATATTTACATTTCTTCGCTCTAGTGTCGAGACAACGCGTATTGCGAGAATTCAGCGGAAAATGGGGGAACGGAGTGTCTCAGCACTAAGTTCCCTCTGCTTACGCTGCTGTGTGCAGGATATAGCGATAAGCTAAAAATATTAATGAAAAATATATTGTAGGTATTCTATATATAACATAAGCATGCACATTAACGAATTTTCTTCGGAAAAGAATAACATGTATTGCATACTTTAATCTGTTCTTATGTCTGTGTTAAACTTGCATTCTATGAAATAACCCGTGGAAGGTGTCTAGCCAAACGCCATGCGAATAAATAACTACTTATTTATTCAACTATCCAAACAGTGTACACGCTCCAAGAATTTGCTTGATTTGATGAATTGCTCCCACATTTTATATATACCTACATACTATATAATATACACAGTACATACGTTAAATTGAATGAGAATCACAGCTGATAAAATCGGTTTTTTTTATTACAATCGCTACATTTATTTACATATTCCTTTGTAAAGTGGTTAATTTTAATGTAGTTACGCCAAAATACCATAATAATAACCACATCCGTCTGATAAGGCTAAATATTAACGCAACGATTACTAGCACTTACGCGCATGTCTATTAATTTGTATTAAGATAAGATACGTCAGAAATTGAAAACGATAATATCGATAAGATTTTATCGCACTCAATGTCCAAATTAATACTACACGGTGTGCGTTAACAATATAAATCAAAGCCTATATGAGTATTTGTTAAATCCCTTTTAAAGTGCTTTATATCTTTTATATTCTAAAATCTTATAAGTATGTAGCTACTGCATATAATTGTCAAATTTTTTCTTGACTATTCTTATGGCTGATCTTTCAATCTTTTCTGTTTGATTTGATAGCCAAAAAAGACTAGAGACACACCCCGATTTTGTCCGATAATGATTTATTATTTATTATCGCAAAAAAATCTTCTAATTGTATTCATCTATTAGCTATCTATTCAATGGCTTTAAATATCAAAATATAATAACTAGAATATTTAACAACTACTGTAACAGTAGACCACGGTAGGTGAAGTACTAAGTACCGTCTTCTTCCTCCTGGCATTAATCCCGGCGATTGCCAGGGTCTGCCTTCCTACTCAACCTCTACTTTGCACGGTCTTTTGCGTAGTCAAGAGTCAAGAGCGGCGTCTAGCAGATAGCATTGGAGTGTTTTGTGTATTGACGCACGAAATTGTAGATAAAGTGAAGCAAATCTTAATATCATGCACTGACTTCATGTCTAACTAAATGAATTGCAAATTTAAATTAGCTAACATCATCGTTGAAAATAATTTTCTAAATAATAAATAAATATCTAGATCAAGGCTTCTACCGAAATATTCCAAGTTAATGTTGAAAATAAATGTAAACTATACTAATTTTGAAATTATTTGTATTTATTTAAATATTTTAGTTAAAATAAGAATAATGTTAATGTACTCTTCTATTAACTCAGAGGTAAAAGTTAAAAATATTTAAACAATATAGAAAATGCAAAATTTTGGTATTCTTACCTTAACAATTGTAAAAAAATATTTCCATACATATTAATATAGGATAATTGATTTTATTTTCTTAAATATGAATGTAAATAAATAATATCAATTATTTCATACTATTAGACCCTTACCTCAGTAGTTATAAGCTATTTTAATGAAATAAACTATAAAATTCTGTTAAAAGCTTAATTTAAAAATATAATTTAATATTTGTAAGTATATAACATGTGTGAACGTTATGGACATTTACTTGTACGTGGGAAAATAAAAGTGATATATTATTAATATTAGTAAATCTCAGCTACTCGTGTTTCTGATTGAGATTAGATTGCGATTAAATCACGTTTTTTTACATCTGTATTAATCTTTAAAGGAAAACGTATTAAATTGCAAAATATTATGGCTAAATAGGCAATTTAAAAAAAATATTTTGCACCTATTCATTAAATTATCTAGGAAAGTAACAGTTATTTTATAATTATGATAAACTTATCGAAAGCTTAGTGTATAATCATGTTAGTTTCCATATGTACCTAGATATATTATAAAGTTTAATATTAGATATTAATAGCAAAGAATAAACATAGTTTAATAATGCGTTATAAATACAGTAATAAAATAGAGCTTAGAATTAATTATATTTCTAGAAAAGCAACGAAATAAATATACATAAGTTAAAAAATCTCACCAAAAAGATAAGATGTGATCAGGACAAAGAATTGCTATCCAGATTTTGGAATCTACGACAACCGCTAAACACACTATCTGACGATCGACTGAAAAAATCATTTTGTAGATAAAAAAAAAGAAATCACACATTTATCGCAAATTGCGTCCATTTTGTATTATTTCCTCGTAATATCAACGATAAGAGATAAGCTTGGAAGGCTAGGTTTAACAATTCAAGGTTTAAATTATTTTAATACGTTTATATCACACATTTAAAGATAGAGCCCCCCTAGTTAAATTTCCATAATCAGTAGATAGTTTCTCATATAATTAATATATATTTCTTAATAATTATTATATTTACATTTTATATTATTTATGTACCTAATATAAAAAATAAAAAGTATATTATATTTTATTTGGAATCAAGTGTTAATTTTTACTATATTTCAGAAGGTTTATGTTCAGACAAAAAACCAGTCTGCGCCGTTTTAATTTCTTTAATTTTGCTAGATAGGCTGTACCTAATATCAATATTTTATTAATATTAAACATTGAAACAAGAAAATGGATAATAATATTAAAATATAATTATAATAGTAAGTATATCTTTTCTGTTTGATAGTATATATTTATAATGTTTTCTTATCAATTTAAAAAAAGATGAAGATAACTGATAAACAGTATATCATATTTTAATCATAGATATAGATAAAAACAGTAGCAAAGACATTTGCTGTGATATATACATATATACTCGTATATCTATATACTTTCTTGAATTACCATAATTAATAAAGAATTACTATAGCTATTTAAATACTAGGTACTAAGTAAGCAAGTCGGGATTCTTTTACTTATATATTATATAACATTTGGCTGACTTTAATTCCAAATTATAAGTATTTGAGAAAACATATATCATAATAAGTATATTTATAATAGCAATATATTTAAAGAAAAAATGTCTATTATTATTAATAACAATATAAGGTACCTATCAGCTACCATCTTTAAATATTAATTAATTATAACGCCAATAAACATAATAGTTTCACTTTACATCGATTTACAATATTAATATTAACTCGTCAATACGTTCCGGGTTATCGTAGCCTTATTAAGATTAGGTGAGCCAATTAAGATAATTGACTCTCCGCCGGTTAGGCCCAAAAAAATATGTCCGAACATCTCACGGACCTTTACCAAAGTTACAACTCCTCTTTACTGCCCTTTCGTTTGTATTTAATATTCTTAATTAGTTTTAGCTTCGTTTTATCAACAATTTTATAATTTACAAACAATAATGTGTAAGGTTTTATTTAGAAATATAAATCTACTAGTGGGCCCGAACGCGGCTACGCCCACTTGAACTATACGAATATTTGGACCGTTTATTTTGAAAGTGGNGAATAAATTGCATGTCAAATTAATAAGTATTTTAATATATTGGTATATATTGAAAATATTACAAATATAAGAAAAAAAAGTATCCTATGTTCATCCCGAGATCCTCAAGTATCTCTATATGAATATTTTATCACAATTAAATTAGCGGTTTGGCGCTAATTGCGTAAAAGACAGACAGACAGACAGACTTACTTTCGAATTTATAATATAGGTATGGATACTAAAAATTCCAAAAGCCATTGAACCCATCAATGTTAATTAATTTATTTATAATAACTATCCAATCCTCATTATATGAGTATATTAATAATAAAGATTGCGTAGGACAGTTAATATCTGAACCAAATAAAAGAGTTTTAAAGCCACATGTCGAAACAAAGCAGATTATGAACAAGCTCTCTAAAAACTACTGTCTTAAAATGATAAGGTAGAGTCGATTTCTCCCGACGCACCATTATGGGTTCCGTAATTAATTTTAAAATTTTGTTTTAAAATCATTAATATTTAATACTAAAATATTGTATTTACGTTATATTTCAAAAAAATAGTTATACGTAATTATAAGCATTTAGTTATTTTTATTAAAATATTTATATGAAAGCACCTATGTTGTTTTTATGATATATTTTAAACTTTTAACTACTTATGTAAATTAGTGTTTTATTTAACATAAATAACATATTTTAACGTAATGGCAAATAATATGGAATTATTATATTTACTTTAATAAAAATCAAAATGGACCCTAACATTTAAGCCGTCTCTAAGTTAATCTCCGTTGGGAGTAGAAACTTCATTTACTTTATTTCCTCGACGTTAACCTGATAACATTTGATCGATGCATTTTAAAATGAACAACACTTTGAATAATTTATTGGGTGGCTATTATTGAGAGTTTTTATTATATCTACCGTTTAATCCCAACTTAGAGCTTATCGAGCAGTTTAAATATACATCAGTATCATTATATCAATATTTATGATAAATTATATTTGTAAATAGTTTTTTTTTCGTTTCACGCTGTATCCCGCACACAGCAGGGTAGGCAGAGGAAACCAATTGTTAAGACACTCCGTTTCCCATTTTCCGCCGAATTCTGCCTCTACACCAAAGACAATATAAATTTTGAAAAAATATTTAATTTCCTCGAGTTGGGTTGTCATTTGCAGTCACATACTTGTGCTCCTGCGCCATGAATAACGCCTAAATAGTATCTAATAATGGTATTTATAAGATTTTACACTCTTGCTATATCGCTGTGTACTTGCTCATGTTTAGTTATTACCTATATTACAAAATATATGGGTATTGTGCGTATAATACTAATAATGTTCCTTTGGATAATTACTATTACTATTTTGTTTGGACAATGTCAGTGAAAAGATTCACTTTCATAGTTAAGCCATAATGCGAATGATAATTTATATAAATGTTTACAATAAAATGTAGTAAATAATCTCTACATTCTGTTCAGTCTGAATAAATATGTCAGATAGAAAAAAGACAACAATTACGAAAAATTTGTAACTTTATACTAACTGCCTATCAGTAACAAATTGCATTAAATTATTCATTTTATCTTAATTTGCACACCAAGGACGAACTAGAGACTAGATGTTGACATTTTAGAATAATTTAATTATATTATTGCATACATTAACATGTTAACTTGAATTAATTCAAATTTATTCAAAAGAACTTCAATCTATCTAATAGAAAATTTCATATTCGCATCATTGTAAGGGTAATGGAATTAGAATAAATATTAAATATCATTCATTTCATTCATTCATTCATTTCTTTCATATTAATTAGCGCTTAGGTAATAGAATACCTATATTAAAAAGTTCTAAGTAAGCTTAAATACAGCTTTGCCTATATTATCTACCTACTACTTTGTCTACAATTTATTATTTAAAAAAAAAAATGTTCACACAGGATATTGTTTCTACATATGTATGTCCGGCGGAAATGCGTACACACATAACGCACACACATATATCTTATCGAAGGCTAATCAATAGTTGCCTTTGCGCATCTCGAGCCGCATTCAAATTTCGAACGCGAACTGTCATGGCGGCCAATCGTAACGTCCAAATGTGATACGAAAACAGACACGACATTGACATTGATTTGTTGTTTCTTGTATGTTTGTTTAAAACTACCTACTCTAAATTCTTAAGAGCAAGCTTTCATGTTGCTTAAAGTTCAAAATAAAAAATTGAGAAAAATTTTATGTACCTAATTATTTTTAATAAATGTTTACACTATAAATCGAAATAAATGAATGAATAAATGGAAAAAACATGCTAAAACTTTCATGAAAAAAAAACAATAAATATAACTAACTATGCAAATCTTTTAAATTAAGTAGGTATATAAAAAATTAGCAATATCAATTGATACAAGGAGTTACTTGAAATTTAAAATAATTTGAAATGACTTTTATTATGATTTATTATATATTTATTTAAATAAAAAACACTTTATTGTGTCTGGTCATAATAAAAAATAACACATAAACTTATTTACCGGAATATTATAAAAAATATGAATGTATAAATTTATAATTTTTGAATTATAATTATGCCTATTTAACTAGTCGTTGACTTATAATTAATAAGCCGACCTCATTTATGCAGATTATTATTTATATATTACATAGTGTTACAACATTGCATAAAAAAATCTAAAGCGGTAAAGATCTAAATCATAAACACTCATTTGTTTTCATATATATACATAAATATATTAAATATAAACAAAACTAATATTTTTAATTATTTATTTTTCTATGTAAATACATATATTATTAATAATTGTTTTACACTATATTAATTACCATGGAAACAGATAGCTAATGCTAATTAAAACATAAGTGAATCAATCAAGTACCTATATAAAATTGAGTAATAGGTAATAATATTATCAATACTGTATAAATTATTGATAATATTATTCAAAATGCACTTTACTATTTAATAAATGTTCATATAAATATTTTTCAACGATTTTAACTGATTTCTTTAGAACAATATGTTTCAAACAGTTTACAATTAAATACCGACGGATATGAGGTGGACTTACTACTTTGGCTGCAAGTAAATAATACTTTTTCATCAAAATGTTTACAGAAATTCTCGTATAGTAATGTCAATTTGTATTTTCAGTGTTTTTTTTTATTTTATAAACAACATTATCTTTTTACATCAGATAGATATATTAATTTTGCAAAATCTTGATAGAGCATGTTAAAATAACAAGCTATGATGATATAGCTTTTAACGCTAAAAAAGCTTGTACTTTCCACTTTAAAAAAGGAGAATACATAATAATTGTCGTCAATAAGAAGCTCTACCATACTGATAGAGCTGTTGAATAAGAATTTGAATAAGATAATAAGACCTAACAACTTGTTATGCTCTGATAAAATTTAAAATGAAATAAACCTAACAAAAGTAAACGCTATATAAAAACTGTAAATAAATTATGAAATACCTCAATTGTCCGTATCAGATGTGTATCACACAATAGTTCACTATCACTTATCACTTTTATCGCAGCGATATAAAACACTGAAATCATGAGCTCCATTCCGTCGAGTCCATTTTCATGACACAGCGCACTAAATGATTGTATATAATATATTATATTTGTATGTATTATAATTAATTATATTGAATGTTATATTTTTAAAATGTAGAGATATAATGTTGGCTGTATGCGCAGGCGCTAGAGGAGCGCGCGTGAAGCGGCGTGGTTGGGACGCGACCCGACACTAAACCAGTCGTGTGACTTTTTGTTGTGCACGCGTCGGCCGCCCTCGGCCGCGCTCGGCGGCGCCCGACCGCGCGCCCCTCCCGATTGGTCGGCACCGCCAAGGCGGGGGGCGTGACTAGCGATGGGAGTGTTCTCTTTTTGAATTTTCTTTTTCTCCTTTTGGGCGTGCGCTGGTGTGCGTCAGTCGCGCTCGCGCCGCGAGTGATGGATAATGTATGTTTTGTTTTGCATCGTTTTGTTTAATATGATTATAGGGACAGCGGTTTTTTTGCTAAGAGTTAGAAGTCGCACGAATTAGTAATGGCTGATCGTTGGGATTATCCATAACATACCTAATTTGGAATCCTACTTATTAATTCATAAATTAAAACTAAATAAGCAAAAATTCTCACGCTTAATATATTGACTCTACATTGCACGTTATACTTCAAATCAAGTTCATATATAGTTATTATTATTATTATAGTTAAAAACTTGCTTACAACTATATATAATTAATAGGTACTATAAATCTACAATACAAATTTATTTATAAATAGAGCGATATTTATTTTAAATAAATTATGTTGAAGCCTCTATCTAGATACTTATAACAATAAACAGAATAAACAAACTATCTAAATTGAATCAAAATATTGAAGATTCGTTTTTGTTTACTATCTCTTTTTATTGAGACGGATTAGGATGAACTAAATTCTAAATTCATATTGCCAAACACCTTATTCTATAGATATTATTATCAATTTTTATCCACCGTATTCATTTTTATCGTACATTTACGTTTTTACTTTAGAATTTGGATATATTTTTATCAGTAGGTATAATATTTTAAAGTATCTTGATTTATTTTTAAAAAAATACCATTAAAAATATACTTAATTATTTTTTTATATACTTAGTAATAAATTTTATTGAATGTAGTATAAACATCGGTATATTATATTATGCCGCCGCTTATTATAAAAACGATATTAAAAATCAAATAATAAAGGCTGTACTTCAGCTATTCGCTCTACTGGCTTGATTTGCGTGTGAATATAACTTTTTCTATTAATGTTTATTTGTTCAATAAATTATTAATAAAATAAGTAATAAAAATATATGTTGTTACTTATATAGGCTAGACGAGGCGAAGGGACACACTTCCCTCACTCTCACAGTTTCTCGAATTTCGAATTTCGAATTTTCGAATTGTAATTATTCTAAGCATTAAGACATTAAATATGCAAAGATTTTGAATTGATATTAAACTTCATAAGAATAAGACAACCCTATGTTAGAGAAAGCTTTGCAAAAGATCTAGATATTCTCAAATTTTCGCGCGTATTTGGTGGGTTCGGTACTCTTCCCTGAACTTCCTTTAGGCAGTCAATATTTTTATGATGGTTACGGCCTATTTTTCGGTATTTTCAATAAGTTTTTTACTAAATTTCTCTAGGTCAATAAACATTAGTTTTTATTAAAACATTAAAAGAAAAATATTACATTAAACTTGAAGAACTATATCGAATTAAATATAAACAACGTTGTTATGGCACTATGTTTCTAGACAATTTTTTTTCTTCATCAATTGAATTTGGGCCAAAACCAAACCGTCGACCGACGGGGCTAAATCGAGTTTTTACTAATATTGTCTATTCATGTATTATAGATATATGAACTTACAACGTTTTTAATGAAAAACTGGATTATGCACAGTTTGTACAGTTTCGGGACCCGAAAAAATTGATGGTTTCCACATTTTCGTATGTTAAGGTCCTATATACCTTCACATTAAAAAATATGTAACCATTAAATATGTAGATAATGGAAATATAAATTTATATAAATGTTTTATTTCCTCGAGTGGGGATGGAACCTACTACCACGAAACTAGAATACTCGTAGATTCGAGTCCCACTTGGAGAAACGAATTATTTTCATTTTCTCGCTCTGATAACAAAAGCCAGAAAGCCATATAGATGAAAATTGGCAAGAAGGTAAGTAACGGAACCAACCCAGCAAAACATCTTCGAGAAAATATTAATTGTTTTCAAATATAAATCCACAATCAGCAAAAAGGTTATTAATACACACACATACTTCCTTATTACATATAACAAAAAAAATATAAACGAAGAGATACACGCAAAATAATTTAAAGCAAATATCTGAAAGTCGTTTTAACAGTTCATTATTTCTTAGTCCGTAATTGCCATCGAATATTGAAAATGTAGTGTAAGTAAAGAAAACCTAGAATTATCATTTTTCTTAATATTATTGACTGAACTACCAAAACCACCCTGAAAAGTTACCCAATTACAAAATTGAAGACCATATCCTTTATGTCATCCCTTAAATTTTTTTGTAAGTTTTTTAGCGAAATTACTTTAATCATATTTCTTAACCATGCACGTATAAGTATAATATAAAAAATCCTACGTGATATAATGCACCCTTATTTTATAAAACATCACACGTACTACGTTTATTCTTGATGACCTTACGATACTTCGTAGTAGAAACTTGAGTCACCGTCAAAACTGACTGGTCTCATAATATTAATTAATCATAAGTTTAATGTATAAGTATATAGAATATTCTATGCTTAATTAAATAAAAGTACATGTGTATGTTAATAATATCTACTAAATAAATGACAAGCAGATATTTTCCTTTCTACGCGACACCCACACTCTCTAAGCGGGCAACCAGTCTGAATAACATTTAACCCCTTTGAAATGTAAAAGCATTACGGAATGAAAAAACAGCACTTATATACCCCGCGATGCAGATAAACCATCTCCCGTACAAAGCGTACAAAGATACAATACATCTGAAAGGGTTCAAGAACGCACTTTTAAATTAACACCACTCGCTACTGCAACGGCGCAACCAACTCTTTGGGGACGAACCAATTTGAACCTTCACCTATTAAGGAGAGAAACTAAATCATAATTTAGGTCTAGCATTTGAAAAGCGACATAAAATATTAGTCTCAGTACTTCTGTTTAAAAAGGGGCCGTTTATATTTTTCCTTTTCACGTCATTGTCTCTGCCTGGCAGCGCTTGCAACCGTCACGTTCCAATTTCAAAAAGTGTTGGAACAAAATGGTCGCCGCTTTGTGCCGCTCCCTCGCTCCGTTGGGTTATATTCGCTAATTCAGCAGATGCTGGCTGGCCGGCTTTGATCTCTCCACTGCCAGCTCTGTATCAGACATCTAACTGCATTTGATGTTGAAGCCATCTCGTACATTTTCTCGCAACAAAACCAAGTAACGGCGGTTCGTTCGGAACATGAATCGTAATTATTCATACGGCATACCGACGTCAAACGTATCATCGGAGCTATAGGATAGGAGCAGTCACAGATACAACCTTCCATCAAAGGGGTCTGGTAACCAAATTGGAACATCACTGTGCCGTGTTTACAACTCGACAAAAAAACATGTATAACAAAGGAGCCGAATTTAAATTCCAATCGAACTTTGACACATGTCTGCCACCATAAACAATGAAAATTCAAATCATCGTAACGTTCTACAGCCGCCGACCTAATGCGATTGTGGCTTGCGCGACGTAGTCTATGGCTCTTCATCTATAAATGGGAGCCTTTTCTTTCGCTTTTTCTTCACAAAATCTGAGTCGAGATCGACCGATAAGCTATCTCGTGTGAGATGGTCTCAATATCCACAGATGGCCTTGCTCTCGAGTAATCTCCGAGCTCGGCGTAGGTATTTTTGTCATTTTTTGCTGTAGTTCTTTGGAAACGTTTTGTAGTCTAATAAGGACATTATTTTGACGAAGATCACGCCGTTGTAATAATGTAAACACTGATTTAGTACTGATAAGTAAGACAATCGGATTGACATGAATGTGAAGTTTTTGCTGTGGTTGAGGTTTGTCTCGTCTTGTGTCGTATGTGTATTTACTCGGTAAGAGCTCACAGCTGTCTTTTGGAAGTGCTTTATGACATTATATTTAAGTAATGTCTACCTACCAAACTCAATATGTATACGAATACGAATCTAAAAATACTTATATAAAATGAATGTCTTGCAATATCTATATTAGTCACCTGTCCCGATTAACACAATTGAAAGTGAAAATTGGCAACATAAAAGAAGAGCACATTAAAATTTTAATTGTTTATATTTCTGCAATATGAATTATCAGTTTTAAATATGCAGAATTTGATAAAATGAATGAATATTCATTATTTGAATTTTATAGGTATCTAGTACTTCAGCAAACTAAATTTATTTAGGAATATTTTACTTTCAAACCACTCAGTTCAAATAATATGGCATCGAAACACGTATATTATTACAGACTTGTATTTACAATTTAATGTTAACCAATAATATAAGTTAGCAGAGAAAATGCCCAACTAAAAAATGCGAATTCATTAATGAAGTTGTTTCGGTTCCAAAAAACGCCCTACACCGTCCAGCGAGAAGACAATCTCCGTACCTATCCCTTATCTGTGCAACTTAGCAAACAAAACATCGGAGCCGGCAATAAGCATAAAACAAAATCGTTCCGACCCCACACACGCCGTCGCCGGAACACTTGGAAAAATCCCTATGGATTTTCCGCACGGGTGTGAGGTGGCCGGGGGACGAGGAAGGAACGTAAAAGAGAAAAGCTGCGAGTTTTTATCTCGGCGCCATAAATTTTATTCGTAGCGTGATTTAGTGCGCAGATTGCCCCCCTCGCACCCCGCGCGCGCCCCCCCGCGCCTACGCCTCGCCCGGGTAAGGCTGCTAGTCATTGTCAAAATTATTGCACCCCTATCTACTGAAGCTTTAAATATATGTCCCCGACACGTTGCCGTGCCTACGACCTGATACTTTAATGTTAATTTTGTAAGTTGTAGTCTTAGTGGCCGCTGTAGGCCACTGAGAGTACGGAGTCGGGCACTTGAACACGTCATCGCGATACCATCTAGCTGAAGCAACTTAGACCATGAATTGACATTCAAGTTTTAATTACTCGACTGAAACATTCTGAGTGCGGCGTTTCATACCTACCTACCTACCCTACCTACGGATATACCGTCGGGTTACTTATAAGAGATATTTGCACAAACTACTTACCGACTCGCTAACTACATTTAAACTTCCACTTGATCTAATTCCAATAGTCTAACACAATATAAAAATTTGAGGATTAACGCAATATCGAGGCAGTGGCGCCATACAACGAACGTATCGAGCAAAAAACAACACTTCTCTCCTAATCCTTCATTATTTTTGCTTTCAGGGTAAACCTTAAGTTATTTGTCAATAGCGAGCCACAAAGGCGCCCAAATACCCTTACTGTAGCTGAACTATATAATACACGCTTCATTCGCAAACTTGTTAAAATCATAATGCACTTTTGTAATCCTCTTGACAGATCATTTTGTAATTTTTTCGTGCTAGGCTTCTATTTCTTGCAGGGAGCAGCGCTTGCAAATGACATGTTTCTTTTTTCACGAGTTCTGGTGAACCCTCGATCGCTATCGTCCGCGCGTATTTTATGTAAACACGACAAATTTTGCGGTATGCCCGTAGAATGTTATCCTATATAGATGCGCCGGCGTTATTTTTATTGTCTATGGTAGGTTGGAAGGTTCGCATTTGATCCGGGGACCGGGACGCTCTCTCCACACTGTGTCTTATCTCAGATCTGGTTTTATGAAACCCTAAATTTACGACTGCGGTCGAGGGGTGGGAGCCGGTATAAGCCGACTCTCGACGCTTGCTGCCAGGAACACTTTTGTCACCAACAATTCATGACGAGGCACGTTCGGTAAAAATTCTGCGTGTCAAATAACCACGATGTGTTCGATCGATGCACAGATCGTAGATAGATCAGTGTTCGTGTCGAATCTGGTGTCATATTTTAATAACTAACAATATATAGAATACAGTTTAAGTACCATAAGTGTAAAAGCTATGAAAAAATCGCCGACGTACTTAAGTTAAAATTGTAAAGGTAGAGCTTGTATACAATTATTAGAATGTCCCTAAATGAGAATAATAAGATCTAAATTTATAATATAGGTATAGGTAGAGAAAATTGACTTTTATATGAATTTTACTATTACATAAATATGTTAGGTGCACATAGCATTTATACCTAAATACTATATAACCAAATGTAATTGCGTCATAGTATTGTAAGTTCTTAATTGGGAGAGGACCCAACCGGGTTAGTCCAGATACAGGCAGATCCTCTATAAATTACGAGAATAAATCCCGGGAAAGAAAAATTGCCCTCTGGAGCACATAATTCTTTCCTTGTCACAATCCCTCCTTATCTACGACCAATACCGGATTACAATGTGATTTTTATTTTTGCTGTATTTACTGTTGTATATATGTTTTTATTTTACCTAGTACCTACCTTTGAAATAAAATTTAATAATACATACTCGTAGCGTACGTCGACGTAACTGTTAATGTCATAATGATTCACAAGAAATATATTAAATATCCCCCTAGAACCTAGTGTTAGGACACTCCGTTTACGACTTTCCACCGAATTTTCGAAGCACAGCGTGTTGATTGGTAGAACATATCGCCGCGCTTTGCCTTGTTACCAGAGCGATAAAATTAAAATATTAATACCTAAATAATAATTCATTTCGTCGAGTGGGAATCGAACCCAAAATCGTCGCGTTAACAGTCAGCCTCTTATAATATTACAAAATACAAAATCAATAAATTAAATATATAAAACAGTCTTTTACTAGAAACGCATAATATATATTTTTTTCTAAATAATAAAATTAACAAGAATCTAACAATATCGATCGGTTACAGTGGCCGCAATGAAATAATATTTAACATGTATCCCAACAATGTCGTCTAATGGACAATGACAAATGCATCCCTTTGTTGCGAATATAGAGACATCATTGTGGGCTAACAATCGAACAAATTCACCAAATATTCGTAAAGTATGGCAGAAATATTTTGACAGCATAATGAATAGGCCAGGTAACGCAGTGACAGGCTAATGATGCTTTAATATTGCAACGTGGAATGGAATTTTTTTAAAACTTTTCAATTTTGAAGTCAGCTCACATCTTTATTAATTATTAAAAAATATTTTAGTATTTTAAAATTTTAAATTCTTTGATGAGTAAGCGATATAATGTATTCGTATATATGTAGATCCTAGCAGGTTGGTTTTAGGTTATGTCTCTTTTTATTGACAATTAACAAATAGTTGAAATAAATTCCGACAATAACATAAGAAAAAATAGTAAGTAAATGAAATTATTGATCATCGTTGTGTAAATTAGGTAAATAAGTTAGGTATACGGATATAATATTGACAGACATACAGAATTGATTACTTTTTACTTAGCAGGTGTTTTTATTCAAAGTTAAATTATAGCTATAAGAAATATTTACTATCTATAGCAATAAAAAAAACAAAAAATGTAAGCTACTGAAAACGATTTCTCTGTTACTTCATTCCCATTTCATTATTCCCAGATTATTCCTCATTAATCACTCGTCACGCCTATTTATAATGATTTTTGTATTAATTGCATAACCAATGCGGTGACAAACTATTGTAGTAGGATTTATTGGCTTCTTTGTATGGCAACACTGGACAGAAAATAGAGAATAAGTACAATAAGGATATTTATTTATTTTGTTACCCAGATTATTTATTTAACTACCCGAAGAATACATTGTTGACCGCTCTTTGTGTATTTCTGTGCTCAACACAAGTAGTTTTCATTGCCACTTACCTAGCAGTAAACAAATATGTTTAAAATATTTTAACAGGCGCTACGGATGTTTTGTATTGAATGATCGATTACTTTAACACAATATATTTTTTTGTATAAATTTTTAACTAAATCAATAATTTGATTCACTTGGAAATAATTAATAAATATTCATATAGTTCTACACAATGAGAATGTTAAATGTCAATTTGGCGGAATATAATTTAAATTTACACAAATAAAAAAATATTAATTGGGTGAAATAAAAGGCGAAGCATATATTTATATAAAGATGAAATTTTTTAAAATATTTATGTCCTGTCCACTCTACAACCACGCTTTTATGAGATTAAAAACTTTATCAATACATATAAAATAAGAAAGAACTTCCATTTTTAAAATTTTTTAATAAGTAATATTTCGTTCAAACGTCAAACGACTTTTTGTTAAGATTTTCGTTGAGTTTTTGCTAGGTCATAGTTTACGACGAAACTATAACTAACATGCTCAGTTACACAGTAAGAGAACCTAAAAAATATATTATATTATTACAAAACTAAAAACTTAATTTACTTTGAACAGTATCTTGTATTTACGTAAATATTTTCGCTTCGCCAGCATTACAAATGAAAGTAGTTTGCGGAGGCGACGAAAAAAACAATAATACTTTTATCTGGCGCTTAGTTTGATGCCTTTGTCTTCAGCAAATACAAAGGATGTGCTTCATATAATACGAATAGTACAAAAGAAGAAAGGCTAATATGTATAGAATTTTTTTCACCTAGACACATTGGAATAGAATGTAGAATTAAGAGAAAAAAAGTTTTACTGGAACTTATATATAAAATATATATTATTATTACGTGTAAAATATTAGAAATGGAGTCTTAAATAAATATCTATAACTAATAGATATATATGAACTTAAGTATATATAATAATTAATTATTATTTTTTTTTAAATAATCTACTTAAGAAGATATTTATTAGCAATAGACAGATGTCTCTATATACATTTATGTAAAGCTCCTAAAATATAAACCAGCATCGTCTATTCAAAAATACTTTAATTTCAAACGCATACAAAACTAATCATGCATTATTTTAAAAAACAAACAATACAATAAATCAATAGTTTAGCAATAGAGATTCTCAAAAATGACAGACAGCGCCACACAGCGCGGGAACCCCATTGCACGCTCTATTAGCATTCGACACGGCCGCCTTGTTTCCAAACACGACGAAACACCGACGTACGAGTATTTATTGCAATACGAGATAATTTTACGATGTGAACACAATTTAGAAATGATAATTCGGTCAAAGTTTAATTCGTTGACAAAGATTACGAGAGTTTCTAATCGTTTGGGCGTGAGGTTGAGTGCGTAATTTCAATTTTATGTCCGTAGACTGGTGGGACGGACGAACGTTACTTGCGATTATTTTGCAGTTAAATTAATGTAGGAATGATAACGATTTTACGAACAAAAACCATGAAGATATAACTTTAATTTTTTTTAGTTGAGCTTTTATAAAATACATTCACATGAAAGACTACTTAGTGTCTGTAATGAGTGGAATTTAGTAAGGATATCTATTCGAGTCAACACTGAAAATATCTTTTCTTATATGTTATTAAGGTACCTATATGAACATTACCACTGACATAAAATGTTTCAGGATTAGGAAGGACTAAAACTATCATTTGTTCTTTAATAGAGCTTATAGAGCACTTATTGTAATTAACTGACTAATAAAATATTTATATTAAAAATCTATAAAATTACCTCGTCAAAATTTTTTCTAGAATTCGGAAGAAACTGGGGAGCGAGTGTATTAAGACTAGGCTCAGTAAGCTTACCCTGCTATATGCGAAATATAGTGTAAAGCTATAGAATTACCTTCATTGATTAATATAGCAAAGGGTATATATAAAGAAAACCAAGAAATAAATCTAGATTCATTGTTTTTTTTAAATAAATACCTATTTATTAATATAAAAAAGAATACATGGGTGTTTCTTTTCTTTAAGACTAACAATATATTTAAATGTAACATTAGGCATAAAACATAATATTATGACGGGGGACAATTAGGAACGGGTGATCAGTGATTTGTTTCGGTAACAGATAAATAAAATTAAATGTGTACGCACCCCTCTATATTAGATACGTATTAATAAGTATATGGGAACGTCATTTAACAATTACGTACATATTATTTTACTTTATCTGTGCTAATAAATGTAATTTATTTTAATTATAATATATAAAAAGACTTTTAAAGAATTAAATAATAAAGGGGCTTTAAAAAATAAATTATGATTATTTATTGATTTTGTAAACAATTTTTAAGGCAGGTCGTTTATTTATATCAAAAATATGTTATTTTTATGTGATTATATTAATCCATCTTTTATTAGGTTAACATTTTACTTAACATTTATTTGTTTATTTTTTAATATTAGATAAGTTTTAGATATTAATTTTTATTCTAGGTTTTATTTATACCTTCTTATTCAATATTAAAATATAGAAAACAAAACATATTTATTCAAACTGTCTTTCGATAAATATATTTCGTTTTAAATTGTTTTGTAACAATTCCTTGATAACTCGTATGTTCGAATCCTTAAAGCATCACAGAGCAAGTCTGGTCCAAGTTGCTCTACGTTCAAATCTTATTTCTTTATCTTATATAGTAACAAAATATCTGATATACATATACATATTTAGTTGTTATTAAAAGATATAGATAGATATATTAAGATATCTAGATACATATCTCATAATCAAAAACTATTACTTCCATTAGTTACGTTTTAAAAACGATAATACCACTCTAATCATCCTTAACTTTATTCCAAAATAAAATGCTTAATCTTAATGTTATTTAAATTAACGTTTTCACTTGGAGAAATAAAATAGTTATCATATTATATATTAACAATATCTAAAGGCATCTTCAGATTTATAATCAAATGTTTTAATTAAATGGTGTTTGGTAATCGGAAAGATGGGATGTTCGGAAGTCGATCCTTATCTCGTTCACCTTGGGAGCAAGGATTTTGTGATAGTCCATGAAATCTCGTTTACTTAATTAAGCCCATAATTAATATTAATATTTTTTTTATGTTTTTCTTTCATTTTCGTTATTCATATTTTATTATTAACCTTACTAGATTTTTAGTATACACGTACCTACCTTGAAGAATATTTAAAATCAAATAATTTGTGGCATACATAAATTTCAATAGATTTGCTTAGAAATATATTATTTGCTTTCATCTAAATAATAAAATTATTTTGATTTCTTTGTGGTGGTTGCGAATTCGAAAGCCACAGATTTTTATGCTCATATTAAAAATATATGTTGATTTCTCTGTTCAGTTATAGAAAGCGTGGCAACGTAGACTACCTATAGATTTAAAAGCACAATTACCTTAATTTAATAAATATTTGTGTAATAAAAAGAATATTAAAGACAATAATCAAAGCTATAAAGCACATAAGAACAATACATTTCCATGACAAAACAAACTGACAGAAGAATTTTAACTGCCCCAAAAACTGCTGTCCCCGGACATACAAGAACTAGCACAAATATGTTAATGACATGTGACACAGAGGGAAATTAACTATCCAGCGTTCGAGTTGCAGGTAAATGTATCAAAATTAATTAAGGTGGGCACAGACCGCCCGCGCGCTACCGTCCCGGCGGGGAGTCCCGTGACGACTTCATGCGGGTTCCCGGAACCCAGGAGGTGCCTAGACGGACTTGCTACGTGATCTTCAAATTGTCTTTATCGTAGTTAAATTTGTTGTTAAGTTAAGTTGAAATATATTAACTTTATTTTAGGCGGAACGTTTATATTTAGCTTCGATTTAGATTTAACTCTTATAAATCTCATAAAGAGACATATAGAGAATATGAATTTCTAAAAAAAATTAATTTTATTTTAATCTCTAAAATATTTTGATGTGATGTTTTTTTCGATTAGATTGTAAAAATATGGTAAGGAATTCAAGCATTCTATACAAGTTTTTTTAGCCTCACGCTGTATACCTTGTGTCGCGGAACTCAACGCCGCATTTTGCCTCGCTACTAGGGCACAGAAATTAAAATATTAAATTCGAACCCACACCCGTCGCGTCTACAGTCGCGTCTTCTATACGTATACACAACATCGTCGACATGAATATTGTACTAGCAAAAACATATTGAAGTGAAATTTCAATAAAACAGCATTATATTTTAATATGAAGATACATCCCAACTGCCTGACTATAATTTAATTTAGTTTTCGAAGTCAATAAATACTAACATCAATATTGCAATTGAATGTTGTTATAATATCAACAATATACCCATACAATTCAAAAAAAAACGCTATAATTTCCCACATTTCACTCTAAATCACTACATAATTCACGATAGATACTAAAATATTTTTATTGACCATAAAATTTTCAGAACAAAACGACAAATCACCAGCAATTGGGTAAAAAAAAATACGAACAGAGGCACCTCTGGATAATCTAAGCGCCAGCACAAATGCCAGTACGGGCCTACCTGGGCAAAGTATCTATTCTATGAGTTATTGTCGCCCCTAAGATATTTCATCGATTTTATTATGGCTCCGATGTCAACTTCGTCTCGTCGACGGCTATAAAAGCGACGGTTTTTTGCGCAAGCTACGCTGAATATTTTAAAGTTTATTTTATATGAATATGTGCATGTACTGTAATTATTTTTAATTTAATAATATCTTGAGGCCATCCGTGGCGCAGGTGCAGAAGGGTGTGACTGTAAATGCAAAAGGTTGTTTGTTCGATTCCCACTTGTGGAAATGAAATATTTAATTACATTTCATCGTTGAGTTCCGTCACTCAACACGCAATGCCTCAATGGGAACAGAGTGTGTTTAAACTAAGTTACCCAGGTCCCTCTGCCTACCGTGAACCTAAAAAATAATAATGTGTTGTTAAACACGTTTACTAATTAGGTACTAGATCAAGAAAATGCATGGGACATCTACGCTTATAATTAGATTTATTTTAATTTACTGAAAATACTACATCTACTAAATTATATCATTTTATTCATATAAATTAATAAAATCACAGATACTGAATAGAGCAAATGAAACTCGCGAACGTAACTCGCATGGTTCTAATACATAAGCTTAGATATAAATTAAGATAATATAAATAAGTAAATAAGTACATACATATTAAAATAGTTGTAGGTATATATAAAAATATTTTATTTCATTCCAATACAAGTAATAGGTTCAAATAAGACAACATTCACCATAAAATTTTATAAAAGAGTTCAAAAGCTTCACAAAGACTACTAAAATCAGTTAACCCGTGCTCACCTGGGCTCACACTCCCACAGAGGAAAAAAACTTTTATAAAGAAATAAATTATAGCATTATGGATTTTTGAAAGAGTCCACTGCTGCTGAGAAATGACAATATTATTAAAAAGTACGCGTCTTTGTCACATTATCTTTTTGTATTCGATATATTGTCGCCATAATAAATGCTGCCCCTTTATGGTACGAGCATTGTGCTCTCCACCTTTGTGGACTTATTAAATATATTTTAAAGAGTTTTATTAATGGTGGGCGTCGTATGAGAATGTTTGATTTATTTTTTCGACGCGTGTGCTCGATGTTCGCGTGATATACTTCAATCATCAAAATTAATGGAATTAGTGTTGAAATTGAAAACGTATAACTTTAAATGCAGTAAATACGAAATGTAGTTGCATATAATAGTTATTGGCTGTTAGTTTATTGTATTATAAGCTTTTTTTAAAATAAATAGGGCAAAAAAATTACCATTTAAATATTGATAACATTAAAAAAACACTAACCTGTCACAAATGTGTAATAACGTGCGCGAAAAGCAAATAATATCAAATTCGTTGTTTTGTAACGTGACTCTCGAAGCTTGCGGGTACGCCTTCAATTTCAATATAAACTGTGTTTATTATTGAAACTTTTCTACGGCTGTTACAAGGAAGGACAAGTGCCCTTTATATTTTTTTTTACTCTGAGTTTTTGTTCGACATTACATTTTTGTATTGTATTATATAAATGTTCCCACCTGACTCTGTAGTTTTAAATTACATTTGATATGCTAATTTTTAAATGTGCTGGATTCGATTCATTCCCTCGAGTGGGGATCGAACCCAAAACCGTCGCGTACCTAACTGTAGACATTGAGTTTAATTAAAAATAAACTATGTATATTTTTATAATATTTTAAAATATTATTCTTTACGTTTTACCAAAAATTAGAAAGCTTAATAATTATTGATAAATATTCATATTTCATTTAAGTATTATTTTATCATCAAAAAGAGAACCATGCGATACACTCATACTACTTCGTGCTGGGTGGTTAAATACATGCACCTGCTCTTTATTGAACTAGATATGAAAATTGAAAATATTATAAATATCCATATAATTACTTCTTAAAATAGTTTTTTCAATTGATTGATGTCATCCATTTTAACCATGAGTACCTACAGGTATACAAAATAGCTATTTATATCTGGTTTACAATGAAAATAATTGCATCAAATTTGATCTAATTTCTAAGCAAATATTAAAATAAAAAAAATTACGCAGCATTAGTTAAACAGACTTGGATTAATGAATATAAACATTATTGTTTTACAATAATTTTTAAAGTTTTTTTATAGAATCGGCGGCTCGGCGCGGCGCCATAGCGAAGAATTGAAAATATTAAATACTTAATTTCCTCAAGAGTGAATCGAATCCACAACCTGTCGAGTCTACAGGCAAACGCTATTGCCTAGTCTATTTATTTTTGTTATTATAAAAGAAAATTATTATATTAAATATTATAAAAATAAACCTCAAATATGCAACTCACACTAAACAATCATACAAAAAGCTAACTAAAATAAATCATAGCATTACGAACAGAAGTATAGCAAACGGGTGCTGGTGTTAGCCGATAAATAATAAAATGAAGTAATGGAAGACCATTAGTTGGTCTCGCGTGGCGTTTAACAAATTGAACCTACGTGCTCCGCCACCGCGCACCGATCGAATTGATTACTGAGCTATCGTAGGCTGGTAGCGATGGTCGTCTAGTTTGTATCTTGTTACGTTTTCTAATAAGAAACGTAATATATCTCGCTTCTAATATGATAAGGTTGTTGAGAAATTACCTTAACTGTTTCAATGGAGTGCTGGGAGATTGTATTAAACGATTGCTTTTCAGAGATACAAAGCACAAGCCAGGTGTCGCTAGTCCATGTTTATTATTATTTTGGAATAATATTTGTAAATGTCACTGTAATAAAATAAAATTGTAAATTTTTTTATAAGTACATATTTTTTTGTTTGGAGAAAATGGAAATTTAAAACATCGTTTACGATAAAGCCTTATCGTAAATGGTAGAGCATTAAGAAAATATAGTTTGACGAGCGAAGCAAATACGAAGTACTTCCTATTCCTTTTATGATTTCTTAAAAAGAAATAAATGGGAATAAATAAACGGATTGAGGTCGTCATAGAGCAGGAGCACAAGCGTGACACTGTAAATGTGACAAATCTGGGTTCGATTCTCACTCGGGGGAATGTAATATTTAATATTTTCATTTCCACGCTCTGGTAACGATGGCAAAACGTGGCGTTGAGTCCTGCCTCAGCACGTAGTGCTTTCTGAATTTGGCGGAAAGTGGGGAATGGTAGTGTCTTAATGGAAACAGAGTGACTTAACACAAGGGTCCCAAGCTCGCTGCGGGATGCAGTTTGAGCCAAAAAAAATACAGAAAGAAATAAGCTAAGATGCTTGTAAGAATACAAGAACATTCCACTTTCCGCAATCCCCCAATAAGAATCCTAGAGTTAAAGATATCTGTACATTTATCTTTATCTTTACTGTTATGTTATCATGTAGTTATCCTTGGGGACACATAGTGGCAATTTGAAATTGATGGAATATCATTACATCTGGAACATATTAATAATATTTTTGAATATATTTTAGCAACTTACCGTGCGTTGTTTTTACAGGTAAGGTTTTTATATATAAAAGGAATATAAAACAATAGGAAGTATTTGAATTTGGTAGCGCTGAGAATAGCCTAAGCCAAGTTAACAAATAAATTAATTTCTTCATAATAATAATAATATTAAATACGATTCCTAAAATATCACAAGAAAAAATTAAAAATCAATTAAGTATTGTCACTTCCGTTACCACAAAATAGATACAGACAGGTAACACAAGCAGCGTCTAGCACGGAGGTCAGCCCACCGGGCATCAGCACGTGCCCCCGTTTACCCTCTCAAAGCCACTCCATGATATCCTCGATGGCACCCTCCATAGTAACAAACTTTAAAATTATAATATAAGTGTTTACGTTTTACACTAAGGTACGCATACATAGGCAGCTGCGACCGCACGAGCTTTTAATGACATTGTTTCATAGTTTGCACGGTGCCGGTGCACGGTGGTCCCGAATTGACATCGATTGCCACTTGATGACTTTCCTGTGTGTTTTTTACACACTACTCTTTGAATTGCGTGCCAATGTGTTATTAATATGGTGGTCTGTTTGTTCGTATAGTATGTGTTGTTTTTATGCAATGCCTTTTTGTTGTTTTGTATTTTTGTTATTGTTTTCAGTAGGTTCGAAATTTATTTAGCAATTCAACAAATAAAATAAATAGTCATTAATGTATATCCTTAAATAAGAATCTTAACTAATTTAAATTGAAATAAGGCACAAATAAATATGGATACATTTTAAGTTAGTTTATTTTATAGCTACGTACAAACAAATAATAAGTAATAATGTATCTATTAATATTTTCATATATTCGATCCGGCACCAAGGCAAAAGCCAGGCGTTGATTTCTGCCACTCAACATGCAATGCCTTGAAAATTTCTGCGAAAAGTGGAGAACGTAGTATATTAACACTAAGTTCTCTTTGCTTATCCTGCCATATGTGAGACACAGCGTGAAGTTGATAATTATATCAATCTATAAATCCATAGGTGTAGGAATGGGCCGAGTGGCCCTAGAAATTTTATTTACATAAAAAAATATCTATTACAATTATTACTAATTCCTAAAGTCCAAGCCTGAGAGAATATCTCTAGATAGGCTCATGTAAAAATCTATAATTATATCCATCTCTTAGATTAACAGCTTCTACAGCAAAAAATACAAATAAAGTAGGTCTTTGTGATGAAGCGACAAAGCCTAGCGTGAAACAGGGCAAGATGTCATCCGATACCATCAGTTCAGTCTGTAGTGTCTGGAGTGCACTCGAGGTTTTGTAAAAAAAATGCTATTTATAACATTATTTCTTTACTTAAGATATACAATGTTAACTTAAATTAATTAAGAAAATTAACTTACGCTAATTCTTATACTTATTATAATGAATTTGTCAGTTTCCATATCCATTTTGTTGGTTATGCCTATACTGTAAATTTTGGTTTTTTCTTCTCAAGTAATATATAGAAACGGAAAGGCATCGAGTTAATTATTTCAACTTTCCCCTTCAGTGGCGTCTTTAGAGCAAAAATGGAAATAAAATAGGTCTTTGTGGGGATCGTTTGAAGTCTCAAAGCCTAGCGGAACAGGGTGAGATGGGTAGATACTATCAAGCTGCCGCATCCAGATAGTGCGTGCTTGTGTGCACTGAATTTTAATGTACGTAATTAAATATCAGTTATATCTTAATAGAATTTTGGGGTTTATTTGTCTATGTTTGATTGTTTTGGTGGAATATATTACAATGTAAGTTTGATATTGGTTTTTTATATTGTTTTAGGCATAGAACATTTGTATATGCTCTTTAAATTAACCTAACTAGATATTTAGATGTCGAATGTCAAATCATTACAGACCACACTCTGCCTAATGATTATATGATAACGTGAAAGTTAACAGAATATATTTAATAATTAAAACTTTTGTATGTAATGTACGCAAAAAGAACAAACAGATGGTGATGGAAAATATTCAGTTTCAGCAATATGAGGTACAAGCTAATCGAAATAATTGCTATAATTCCGAAATTAGTTTACAAAAAAATGTTATCAATTTCAAACAAACAATAAGAAAAACCACAAAATCTAAGCGACGTATTCAATTAATGTCTAAAATTTTGAGTTTTCCCTGAAAAATGTGCACAGCGAACGCGGTCGATACAGTCCCCCCTCGCCCCGCAGGTGCGACGAGATAATCCAAGATGGCCGCCGAGATAGGACGTGACGTCACGGCCCTCCCCCGCCCCGGGCGCATCCTCGCTGCCACCCTCTCAAGATCCTTTAGAAATCTGGAGGTACAGTCGGCATAAATGGTAATAGTATTATGTACTTTACTAATAATTTATTATTCTTAAGGAAGCCAGTTATGTAATTAATGATAGTAGCTAGAAAAAGTGTAATGAATAGATATTTAATGGCTTTTTAAGTTTTATCTATTGTAAGCCATACAAATTAATTTAGGATTCCAAATATTTGGAGGAAGCTGATTGAATACAGTAAGAACGCATTTACTTATCTATGCTATCTATACTGAGAGAACACAGCACATAAAAATGATAAGAAATTTGCATGTAAGGATGAGTATGTATGTATGTATATCTAGAATCTATTGTAATAACAATAAAAAATATTTTATTACAAATAAAATTATACGCAATATCTATTTAAAAATTATTTTATTTTAAGCTTCTTTTGGCACAGGGACGGGTTGAGGTAAATGTTCGGCATCGACGTGGAAACCATCCTGTCCTCCTCGGTATTTGGTAACGTAGACCTTGCCATCATCACCAACGAAACTGTATTGACCTTCGATTTCTAGTACGAAACCTCCATTATTACCGGGCACTAGACGACCACGTTCTGATACTACCGTATCTGCAAAAAGTATTTTTATTATATTCATTGTTATTTATTTTTATTATTTTTATTACTTTTATTATTATATTCTTATTAGAAATCTTCAATTGATTATAAAGGGACCTCATATTTTAATATAATTTATTGATACCATACTATCAAGAATAGTTCTATACTTTTCATAATAGCCTATCTTATGCATTAATCCTGAATAGTAGAATAAAAAATGCCCCTGTTCTTCATTTCAATTCCATTTAGAATAGTTACTTCTTCCTTACTCCAACAAACCATGGGAATTACATTTATATGAAATAATCATTTAATAATTATAAAATTTAATCTCAAAAATAATTGCAAAATTTAAATAAAGCAGTAAAATATTATAAATTTAGGACAAAATTTACATCACTTACTTTCAGCAGTAATATATCTTAGGGCATACTGTCCGAATTCGTCGTGAACTTCTTCATGTCGTATAGCAGGCAAGAATCGTAAGGAATCATCGCCATCTTTGTGTGCTGGTGCACTGAGCACTACTGCAGCTAACGACGCAAATACAATTATCTGAAAATAGATTTATATTAATGTATTTTAAGTGATAACTATAATAGAATTAACTCTTATAAGAAAAAAAAAAGATTATTAAGCCTATTATTTTTTGTATATTCGATATAATAGTGAGTTTACAAAATTTCTAATACAAATGAAATATATTATAATAGTATAATACGTAGCTAACATAGAAAAATGTGTTAGATCTTTTGCACCTGACAGATGCAAGACCTGGAAAGTCTACAACTTTTACATAGTAAATTCTGTCGTTAAACAGAAATATAACTCACAGATTTCATTGTTGTTGTTGTTGTTGTTCAGTGACTGGTGTGGAACGCTTCGGTACATTTGCTTAAATATAAATTGGAAACATTAAAGAATGTATCATTGCGTAATTAGTTATTAATAATAACTAGTTTATTAATAGCAATAATATTTACATTTTATTACTAAATTAAGGTGAAATGTCAGGAATGTACTATCATGGCATTGTAGATAGTGTTTGTCTGTAGGTATGGGTTCAATCTGCACTTAGATAAATAACTTGAAATATAAGTATGAAAAATGAAATAATAACAATTACATAGAATTGTTATTAGAATCTTACTAAAATACATAGTTGATTTGTCATATTTATCTTATATAATATAAACAAAACAAACATTTTTTCTGCGGACACTACAAAGGGTGGTGCTATGTGCTATGAGCTATGTAAGAGGTTATCTGCGTCGTCGGAGCCTATCTAAATCTGTATAATCGCACCCGCCAAATAATTATTATTACATGTACCGACGGGTACCCTATAGGTAACCATCATATCAGAAGTAGGTACCTACTAGGTACCTTGTAGTAAGATTTCAATAAATGTGTCTGTACCGATCCTGTCTATGATAAGCTTTGTGAGCTTTGAGCAAATGGCTGCCTCACAATAGTGCTTTTAAAGCAACAATAAGATAATTGATTATATGCACTTACTTATATAGATTAATGTTTTGCAAGTTTTCTGTGTGTGT
This sequence comes from Heliconius cydno galanthus, assembly GCA_036379175.1. Taxonomy (NCBI): domain Eukaryota; kingdom Metazoa; phylum Arthropoda; class Insecta; order Lepidoptera; family Nymphalidae; genus Heliconius; species Heliconius cydno. Next base: position 312,630 of record JAKRZM010000615.1, read on the forward strand.
CGTTGCATTGTTTTGCTGTGTCAGTATTAGCATTTTAAAACTATTATAAAAAATTGAGGCTAGACGAGGCGTAGAAGTACTATAAACGAGATAGGTTCGATTCCCACTCTATTAAATGAAATATTTACTGTTTTCATTTTATGCGCTCTGGTATAGACGCAAAGCACAGCGTTGTAACCCGCCACTCAACACGCAACGCCTCCAGAATCCGGCGGAAACGGAATGTCTTAACAGTAGGTTCCTTCTGCTTACCCTGCTATCTGCGGGATACAACGGGAAGCTTAACCATAATTAAAAAAATATATTTATAGTACTGAAAAATGCTTAAGCATTTTATAACACTTCCTATAAATATAATATGAAAAAGAAACCAGTTATCTACCTACTGTCCATATAAAAAAATATATAGATATATCTAATGATACTGACAGATATTACAATTCTGCTTAACCTCATGCATCTTCATACATCCAGGGGTTAAAAAACTTTTCATGGTTGCGTTCAAAGCTCGTTTTCGTAGGAGGTTTGCTGATGACGTCGATAAGGCAGGCCGTGTGAAGTCATCACATAGACGCGAGAGCTGCGTTATTGCAGCCTCTCGAGCTCCTTTTGTGTGTGTGATCGCTTGGATTTAACGTTTACGCGATTTTTTTAATGTTACATTTACAATACATGTCAAATATTGTTTTAAAAATTTTGAATTTATTAGCCAAATAATTTAAAAAGATATAGTCGAGCTCGTAATGTATATGTATATATTAATTATTATATACGATAATATGACAATATTATAATAGCCGCCAGTCCCACTCGAGTACTCATATCCAGTCGCGTTTACACGCACAAAATGTGACTGGAAACACAACTAGTTATGGGCTCTATCTCCACTCGAGAAAATGAAATATTTATTTAAATTTATATTATCAGTTCTTCACTTTAGTAACGAGGCGAAGCCGCGGTTACTTCCGCCACTCAACATGCAACGCCTTAAGAATTCGGCGGAAATCAGGGAACAAAGTGTTTTAACACTAAGTTCTCTTTGCCTACCTTATACAAATGTAGTGTAATTTTTCATATTTTCAATATTTGTAACATTAAGGGTTGTTGTCAATAAGCATACCTACCCGTGTTCAAAGTTTAGTACAGCCCCCGATGACGCCGATAAGGCAGAGTCGCGTGAAGTCATCACCTCTAGAGAGGTCCGTTAACGTAGTCACTCCACTCTCCACTTCCTTTTGTTCGCGAGGATCGTTCGGATTAAGCGTTTAAGCGATTTTTTTCTCAATGGGAGGATTAAGTGATCTCTATTGGTTGCTCCCGTATTGTATTATTGAGATACAAGGCAATATGGTCCTTATTAATATACACATAGGATGTAGGTCATTTTAGTACAAAACAAATGTATTGTGAAAGATCTCATTTACTTTTGTTCTCTTGTTATTTATTTTGTTGATTTAACAAAAAACTTAAACAACATGTTTGATATATTTTAGGTACATTCAAGAAAAGCTTATAACATTTAACTATAAAATATATATAACCTAAGATAAATTCTAAGATTTAGATCCTAGACCTATCTACAACATATATGATAAGAAAATTACATAGCTGCTAGAAACCATTCATCTATATCTATCTATGTTTCGAATAGATAGGCAGTACACGTACCTTATATGTTGTATCTATCTATACGTAACAAGTAATTAGGCGACGCACGAGGAACGAGGCGGGAAGCGGAAGCTCGCCGGAGATGAAGGCGCGATACAATATCCGGTTAGACGCCATTTCCGCCAAACGTAGTGTGTGGACGCCTTTATATGGGCTTTTATTTCGTATTTTCAGGATATTAGTGAAAATTTAGCAGGAAAAACACCTAATGATTGAAATTAAATTACTGATTTTTGAGATTGAATCATATTTCTTAATTTTAAAATAATAATTTCTCTTGCTCCGGTGCGTTGGTTAAGCTTTGTTACTTAACTTGCAAGATTTCGAAACTACATCGAATACAGTGAACAAACACTAACTTCTCTACTTGCCCTAAAATGTTCAAGAGATAAGTAAATCTATATAACATGAAACAGAATAATAATAATTTTATTTGCAACTGTGGCCAGTCGTTTCCCAGGAGCACAAAACGTGTGACTATATACGCCACTGGTTGGGGGTTCGATTTCCACTCAAGAAAATGAAATATTTATTTAAATATATATTTTCATTTTTTCGCACTAATATCGAGGTATCGCGCGACGCGGGGCAAAATTACGCCCCTCAACAGGCAATGCTTCTAGAATTCCGCGGAATGTCTTAACAATAGGTTCCCTCTGCCCACACTGCGTGAAGCTGATTTAATTTACTATTTACAACTAAAATACTCCAAATCGAACATACAGTATATCTGTTACACAAAAACCAACGAAGGGAGATCGTTTAATAAACTTTTAATTGCGCAGTACAGACCGCGAACATCCATTACGAATGTGAGCCCAGGGTGGTCCCCAACGCCGGGAGAGATGAACTAGTGCCTTCTGTAATGTATGTTAACACTATCGTCCCGGTGATAGCCATTGTATATACTTGTATTGTACGACATCTGCTTTGGCTTTTGCATATTGTTTAGTATGATAATTCTTTTAAGCACTTTCTTTGGAAGTTACTATTCAAATGACTAAATTAAATATGATCGAGAGAATTAGATTTTTTTAAAATGTATAAAAAATTTCATATTCTGGTAGTTACTAAGTAGATCTCTATGATCTAACGAGTATTTTTAGAAATCAATAATTACTTTATTAGAACAATTAATTAATGTTGTACCTATGCCAAAGGAAAATAATTGTAGATAATATTTATATCTATTTATAAAATGGGGTTGAATTGGACAACAATTATTAGATATATTTAATCGTTTATATTTATAATGAAGACGCTATTTTACAAATTCTGGGGGCACTGTGTATTAAGTGGCTCAACGCCGAGCTTTGTCTTGACATCAGCAAAGAAAATGAAATTATTAAATTAATTTCCTCACCCGCAAATACCTACCCCTGTCCCACGACTAGTCTCAATGATATCATAATAATATTAAGTTTTACATATTAAAAAAGTAACAAATAAGAAATTTAATAAGACCACAATTGGTTGCATTTGCAACATGAATTTGAATTGAATTAACACTCTTTTCTCCCTCGAAACACAACACCCGTGGGTCAGGAAGTGTAAATTAGTGCGTTTGAAGCGCCCGCGGCGCGGCGCGTGCGCCTTGTCTGACTCCATCCGATACAACTCTCTGGCTAACCTACAATGAAAGAATAAAATTAATGTCAGTTTGTGGTTAGCTTATACGTGACTGAGAGTACGTACTGACAGTATGGTTTTTAGTTCAAATTTATTTTGTGCGATTAGTACTAGACATATCAATGCATACAATGTCTATACACACTAATATAAATAAGAAGAGAAGCAAAATAAAAAACCTAGTATACCCAAGACACTCCCTTCTCTGTTTTCTGCCCGTATTGAACTGTTACGAATGAAATGAATGAAATGTTACGTATTGACCTGCGGAACTCATCGCCTCACTTCGTCTTACCAGAACGATTGACGACCTTGATTTCTCATCAAAATAATTCATTGCCCGAAGTGAAAATCAAACCCACAACCTTTACCACGATGATCCTCTAATAAACTAAATAACTAGATTGACCTTTTAGACCATATTTACAGATACCCTAGATACTTCTATGTCTAAAACACTAGAACTATATAACTATTTAACATTTAACATCTAATTACTACTATAGAGAACAGTATTGTACCTTTACAATTCAACCAGATTAATAGTTCGTTAATTAGAAACAAACACGGTCGGGCCTCACTTTCTACCCGGTTAGTTTTCGTCCCCACATCTCGTTAATTAATGTTTTATTACTAGCTTACTTATTAGATATGTAAGATACTTCACGGTAATGCGTAATACATAAATAATTAATATATGTAGATAATGTTATTCCATCTCTATTTTATTTTTGTTTTATAAATCAATTTGTATGGTTAAACGGGTTTAAGTTTTACGAGAACCTGAACCTAATACTTAATGTATATTAGACTATTTCTAGGATTTTGGAATGAGAGTTATCACTTAAGAATAACTGTTACCTGCTGTTGTTTATTGCTGTTTTACGGCATTTTTGTCGAATTTTGTTATATTCCTTCAATTTATGTATTCTGTGGCAACAGCACCAGTGCAAACAGCAGTGTTTTAATCAAAAACTAGTACGTATAGGTATACAGATGAGCCTATAGATATTCCACCCCTCAAATAAAACTGATTTACTGCTGCGATTCCATCTCTGGTTACATTACCACCCTTGATAGCTCCCGTGGCAACAAAAAGCCACTAATATTTAATTGACTTCAATATAAATTATAACCTAGGTACTTCTATCATCAACATTTTTTCCCTTTAGCGTGAAATAAAGATGTAAACAACATTTTATTACTTTCATTTTAATAATTTTTAACTTTATGTTGAATTAAAATGCAGTAAATTTACATATTGTTGATTAATTTAAATTGAATTTCAATGATAAGTAAATTCCCACCGCCGCCGGTGAATAGTTCATTCACTTGTGTTTTGTGGACATTCCGTAATTTCTCTATGTATATAGGAGTATCTACTGTCTACTGCATGCAAATGCAAGTTGTGATCTATTTATTTCAATTTTAGGCATTTTTTGTTTTACGCTGTATCCCGCACATAGCTATAGCAAAGTAGGAGGGAACCCGGGAACCTAGCGTTAAGACACTTCTGCTAACAAGTTTCCGCATGTCTATAGCTACAGACTGCATATCTTTAGGGTCTACTAATACGACGGTAAATATGTATATTAGTAAATGATGAGTCAAAGATGTCAAAGAAGACGTAAAAAAATGTCATACTCAAAACCTACTCACACTTTATTGTAAAAAACTAAAAAATATAAACAGCAAATTAATATAACAAACAATAAAAAATAATAATATAAAGATAATAAGTATTTTGCATATGAAGATTTTAATACATTTTATTACACACGAATTTTTCATCACAATCAAATACAACTAACAAATCCATCAACTTAATCAAAGAGAACTAAATATTTTTTTTTTTGAATAGCTCAGACGCGCGTTAATCATCCAAACACAATTACATCTGTTATTTAAAGTAAACTACTGGGCTCTATGACACCCCCAATGTTCCAGGCTCATTTAACCCCCTTGATCGTAAAACGGAACAATAACGTACTGGTCCAGGGGTGGCCGAGGATCTGATTGCAACCGTTTAACAGCCCCACTTAGGGTGAAAGTGTAGGGATTTTATATCGATTTTCTTTTTTACTTACTTATTCATAAGTATTTTAAGTGCAAGTTTAGTTTTTATATAATAATATTTGCACCAATTGTCGTATAAACAAGATAATAATGATAATAGCTATAATCATATGCCCAGGAATGATAAACTAAAAATAAATTATCTTAAACCAGTAAATAAGGCATCTTAATAAGGTCAGCCATCTTGGCATCTCATTATGTAGGTACAGCATCTACCTCCCTACACCTACCACAATATCTCAGCAAGTATTAATTAGAATAAATTTAGACAAAATTATCCACAAATTTAACAATTAATAGGACTTTTTGTTACTCTTACTAATTAAAGCTAATTTATGTTGGCGTAACTTGAATGATGTTCTCGTCCATCAATCGTCTTAATTTATTGTCACATTAAAAAGAATAATTAAAATAACGGGTAACGGGTAACGGATAGCCACGCGTTTGTCTTGTGGAATAACGCTGATCCCTTAGTCGGTGCGCTAGACAGCGAAAATTCCATAAATCAATCAAACTTTCAAACAAAGATCATAATTCGCACGCAACGACTCCCCTGGAAAACTTAAATTACTCTTTTTCCGCATTACGAGTGCGAAAAATCTTCTTGACGGGCTGAGAAATTGATGGCGTTGGAAAAAACTGGTGAGCCGAAATCCGGGGAACTTTTCACGTCAGCCGAGTTTCACTTAAACGAGTTTCTACATCCATTTGGAAGTTGCTCGTATACGACAGGCTGACAAATTTTAATGAACCTAAGCGCCCGCTAATGTCTGCGACTTGCGTAATGGGAAAACTTCGGAGCCTCCGCGCCGTCCCACTTGCTGTTAGTTGGAAATTTTTCGTTGGTTGCGTTCAAATTCTATTCTACGGGATAACGTTTCATATTGTATACCTATATCTTTTTTCGGCGTCATGCTGTATCCCAGAGAGAGCGCAGGTTAGGCAGAGGGGACCTAGTGTTAAGAGGCTCACCACCTTCCAGAGAATTCTGTAAAACATTGCGAGTTGAGTGATAGAACTCAACGCCGCGCTTTGCCTTGAAGAAATGAAAATATTAAATATTTCATTTCCTCAAGTTAGCATCGAACCCATAACCCGTCATGGTTACAGTCACACGCTTGTGCCCCGTTTGGTCCATATATAATCGTATATTTTAAAGTTAACAAATTACCTTTTTTATAAATTCGCTCATAAAATTCTCACTAACCAGTACATTCAATGCTCCCTTCAAAAATATAATGCGCAATCATTTCGACGTGTGCCATACAAACTCTTTCACTAAATGAACTCCAGTATCCATTTCATTATAAATTTCTCCTGCTCCTATGACCGGCGAAAAAAATTGGGGACCACATGATTGTGATTTAAACGTCCATCCCCCGTTTAGAGGCGTCGGCGTCATCCATCATACGCTTTACATATGTTTGAATAAAGCTCGTGGGAAAAGGATTTCCTCTCAGAAGTCAGGACGCCCGTTCTGGAGCTAGAAGGGTGAGCACGCTTTGTGCGTGACCTTTGGATAAAGGGACCGTGATTAGCCACTTTTGTTTTACTCTTTCAACCTAAATTATCTTTTGATGTTCAGAAAATCTCTATATATTTACATTGTAAGTAATTATTTGTACTATCTTTGATATGCTAATATAAAAAATAAAGTAGGAGCAAGAAATAAATTTTATAATGACAATTTAGGTAGGCCTGGGGCCAGTCTTTTCGGACAGATTCTCTCTCAAAGAAATGAAATATTTAGTGTAGTGAAGTATAGTGTCTTAACACTAGGTTCCCTTTGCCTACCTTTACCCTGCTCTGTGGGAGACAGCATGACGCTAAAAAAAATAGTTAATCACAAAATTTAGTTAGATACATACTAAACAAGTTCAATATTTAATAAAATATGTTTTTAAAATCCTGAATCTCATCACAAACATGGCTCTCTCACTACAAATAGCGGATTAGGGCAGTTTAGCAAACAAGGCGTCACCGGCGTGTGCCGCCCTAGCCCTACAGCTAATGCCATATTAATGTCTATTAGAAGCCAAGTATTGTTCTGGACCAGAGCCGACGATTTATTCAGATTTATTACGCTAATGCGACGTGCTAAGTCACCGGCTTTCACACGAGTGATGGCAATACAAGTCAAGTAGGACTTATTATCAAAAAATAATAATTCAAACATTTCTAAACTCTGGCCGTTCTGACGCAAACTGAGTGTCTTAAATGTAAATACATAGTAAGTTTTTATTCTAATTATACTCAAATGAAATATTTATATTTACAAGAAATACCTATAGGGGTTTTAGAGATTTAACTAAACGAAACGGCGTTAATTGCCTCTACTTAACACGCACGCCGCCTCCAGGATTCAGTGAAGAGTGGACAAAAGAAGTGCCTTTATGGGAACAGAGTGTGAGTGTGACACGAATTCCCAGGTTCTTCCCATTTCGTCCTCTCTGGGTCCACTGTTATAAGTGGGACACAGCGTGAATATAAAAAAAACTGAGCACAACGCTATGATGAGTACTACCGAACTTGCAGTTTTTAAAAAATTGCAAAGTAAATGACAGCTTATGTATTGGTTACTAAGTTCATTAGAAAAAAGAAAATCTTATTAGATAAAATTCGGATATTTAAATTACTGTATTCATACCACATACATAACATAAAAATACACAAATATGCCAAAATTATAATAAATATTTAACAATAAAATAAAATTTCCACCACAAAATCTGAAATGGTTTATAAAATTTCAGTACACTCTCATTTTATAAACCAGGGCTTAACGACATCTAACCACACACGTGCCGAAATCTCTCTCCCCATCACTACTCATTTCTTATCTCTATTTTATTACATTACGGTATCGTCTAACTTGAACGTTTTTTTTATTTTGTAAGATAATAATTTTTAATAATAATACTATTTTTAATTATTTTCATATCTTTACACCCTTTAATACTTTTACTATTGCTGGACGCTGAATCCCACATAAAGCGGAAGGAACCTATCGTAAAGAGACTCCGTTTCACACCTTCCACCCAATTTTTAAGACCTTAGATGTTGAGTGGCGTAACTCTAATGCAGCACACTCGAAACTTTACAGTAGAGATTTTAATGAGTCATTATCCACTATTTACCAAGTCCTTCATCAGTCCGGTCCAGGAAAAAGAAAGTTTTAGTGCGAGTGTTTTGGATTTTCATATAAATGTTCATATAAATGTTATAGACAGACGATAGAAATACGATAAATGCGTGATACAGTGAAATGATATTAGACTTCATTCTCCACTGCCAAACACCATTAACATCATCAGAAGACATACACTACATACAATTAAACCACATTAATTTCCGCGCACCTTCATCCTCACAACGAACTTCCTTACAATAACTGAATCCCCTCTATCCAGCTTACCTCCAAATCTGAACCAAACTCCCAACTAGCTAACGTAAAAGGATTCCACAACAATCCTATTACCAGCGTTTCACTTTACACTTCCTGCGTATTCGTGTGCAATCTGTAGTGCAAATCCGTTAATCTCATTTGGCGGGTAGACGTGCCACGCGGCGCCACGTGGCGGCAAATCGAACTAATCTCGGCGCAGTACGCGCCAGCGGCGGGCGGAGCGCGTGCGCCGCGCCGATAACGCCAAGATGCCATTCATTCTCGTTCTTTTGTCAGGAACAATCATATTTATTTATGATATTTGCTACAAGTAACCTGCTACCCTATGCAGTGACGCCCCCGGCTTAGGTGACGCTATTGTTGAGCGTTATTGATATCAAAACGTTGAATTAAGTCTGTGTTATTCATATAGCGATGTAACGGTACTATAAGAATTTACGCATTTTTTTTATTATTTTAAGCTTCACGCTGTATCCCGCAAATAGTAGGCCAGGCTGAGGACACTTTCCGAAGTTTAAAAACATTCCGTTCTTCAGTTCCCCACTTTTCCCCGCATTCTGAAGACATTGCATGTTTACTGGCGGAATCCTACACCGCGTTTTGCCAAAAAGATAAGATTATTTAAGATTTAAAACATTACAGAAGTTATAGAAAAATCCTATGTTTACTCATTGAAATCCCATGTTTACTCAATGCACACAAAAAAAAACATATTAAATTATTATAAAAATATATACAGGGTAGAATTGTCAGCACCACTTTAAATGAAACCACAGTTTTAACTACTCTATAAAAGTCTAATATAATTCGGAAAAAAAATAATTCCCAAAAATGAAAAAGTTATTTTTTCAAACAAAATAAATAATAAAATTATCGTTTTAAAATAAAACGCCATTTGTAAAGTATAACATAGGCACGCACACACTTACCTGTCAAATCAGAAACGTCGCACACGTATGTGTGCGTCACACGAAATACAGGTATGGATAAAAATCGTGAAATGAAAAAAAAATCCTACGTCCAAACTGTTGAGGTACCTTGATTAATTTCTTAGGTGTGGGTTTGAAATATATTACCCTATATGCAGTTTCAATAAAAGAAGCGCTGCCTCTTCCACCCTGTATATTAAGAACACAAAATAAATAAATCAGCTTCACGCTGTATTCCACACACAGCAGGGTAGGCAGAGGGAACCTAGTGTTAAAACACTCCGTTGCCCACTTGTGGCAAAACTCAACGCCGCACTTTTGCCTCGGCACCAGAGCGCAGAAATGGAAATATAAACGTAAATAAATATTTCACTTCCTCGAGTGAGGACCGAATCCACAATCCACAATAGAGGCAAAGAACACAAAATTCGGCGGAAAGTGGGCAATGAAAGTGTATTAGCACTAGGTTCCCAAGTTCCCTTCGCTTGCCTTGCTGTATGTGGTACACAGCGTGTACCTTAGAAGACAAGGGATATTTACAATGAAATTTAAGCGCCATTTAAGGCAAAATAATAAATTAAATTAGGTAAATTGAATAACTCATAGAACAGTTTAAAATATTTTTTCCACACAGTCAAAAAAATATATATGTGGCAACTGGCATGTCTTCACTTATATCAAATTTCAGTTATGTCACTGTCATTTTAAAACGTCATTTTATTTATGCATTACGCATTGTTTTGCAACTCTATTTATATTTGTTATTTATAATCAATAATATTGTCTTACCTTATCACAATGGGTGAGGAAGATGAATACGCATGTGTTAATAAAGCTCAACTAAAAATTAAAGATAATTCTGGTATAAAAAAGAAAAAGAAGAAGAAGAAGGCTAACAAGGAAACAGAGAAAGTTATTGAAAATGAAGTGAAACAACAGTTAATGCAACAACCAAACCCGAATGCTAAGACGAAAGCTGAATTAGCATTCCAAAAAATGCAAGAGAAGATGGTAAGCTTAATTTTATTCATTTACTTCAGTTTAGGGCTTTCGAACGTGCCAATTAGGCACGGTAATGTCTATTTGTTATTTTAACTATTGTGTGGTTTATACTTAAGCAAATAATAATGAACTCTATAAAAGGCTAACAATATTCAGTTTCATTCATTCAACTATTTACGCTTAACAACATAAATTTTAATTCTATATTCTAGATTTAGCAATAATTTATTGTTAGTATTTAAAACTATGTAAGATCAGTGGGGTTATTAAAACAAGTGAATGAAATTGTATATTTGGTTAGTATGTTTAATAAATGTGGAAGATATAAAAGGATGTGGAAAGGCATATTGTTGCTGGTAGTAACGAATGCTGGAAATGAAGAACAATATTCATAGATGATTTGGCCATGTTAAGAGGATGAGTGACGAAAGAAGGATATTGAGTGGTTAGGCAAGATTGGATCTCAGTTGAATGTAAAGAAAAAAATATTGAGGTGCTCAAGCACTGCCACATAAAAAGCATAAGAGGGCACACCTAAAAGGGTATGGAAGATGTTGACAACATCAGACATGGCAAATGTAGTACAGAGAATGTAGTATTCGGTGTATAGCTATTCTCTCCTACTACCTTTTAGGACAATGTATGACACTAAATAATCAAATATTTTTCCGTTTAGGATTAGTTATAGTTAAATATTATTTGACTATAAACTGTTTTATATAAATTATTAATTATTCATAATTATTCATATTATTAATTATTCATACTTTATTTTACAGCAAAAACAAAGAATTCTTCAAAAAGCTGAAATGACTCACAAGCAAAGAGTAGAAAAGTTCAATCAACATCTGGACAGTTTGACAGAGCACTTTGATATACCAAAGGTGTCATGGACTAAATGAATTTTCTACAATTGTATTACAATTATTATTTTAGGTACTATGAATAATGGTATAAAAAAAAGAAAACACAAATTTAATTTCTTGGCTGTTTATTCAAAATAATAATACATATTTGTAATGTAAAGACATAGATGTTCCATGGACGGACTTGTTAAATGAAACGTTAAAATAAAAATAGAATATAAGTAAAAAGTTCTTTTTTTATTTTACCTAATTATACAAAATTATACTAATTAAGGCACTCAAACATTGTCTTTATTTTTGAGATTCTTATTATGGATAATCGCTTGAATGTTTTTCTTATACTAAATTATTACTATCATAAGTACTTTATTTATTAGTACAATTCTGTACCTGTTTATTTATTGCAAAGCTTATAGTTATAAAACATAATACTAAAAATGCTTTAAACTAGTTTGCTTGTAAATAATTGAGTAAAGCTTAAAAGTAAAATACAATTTTTTTTTTAATATATTTGTGATGTCAATCATTAATCTATATTCTCAGTAACATAAATGTCACTACATAATATCATTTGGATGGATTTTCGTAAAGTTTTGTGGAGCTGTGTCTACCCAAGAAGTCTCAAGCCCACCCCAAAATGTTTAGTAACAAAAAGATCAAGACTGAAAATTAAAAAAAACTGAACACAAAAATATTTTAGACTAAATTGCATTTTCTTATTGCAAAGTTTGTTCAAGTTGACTCTACTTTAGTGCTATGCTACAAAATCATCATAATTTCATAATTATTTAAGAGGATTATCATCATATCACTAAACTGAACTGGACATGCCTACCTGAAAATATATTTAGATACGCCTACACATATAATAATTGAACCACACTGAACACTAGAACTGGTGTGAATATTTCTAAAGCACTGGCACTATTACTTCTCCAAAAGGAATAACTAAATGAGAAAACTTTAATATAATTCTCTTTAGTGGACCATGGGTCACTGCCATCATCAAAATGCATGGGGCATTGATCCCTTTCTCGTTCATATTCTTCCATTTCTACAGCAACTGCAGCACCTTCAGTGTAATTCCATGAAGTAACATCTTGTTTTAAATCACAATATGGACCTAGTGCTTGAGACATTAGAACTCTGAAAAGTAAAGATGGATTTTTTTATTGTACAATGCAAATAATATTCATATTACATTATTATATATATTATCTACACTTGAGATTGAGCAAAAGAGAATGCTATTAACATTTTTTGGTTTTTTAAATATTAATCGCACATGGAAAGTATGCCAACAGCAAAATATATACATACTACTTATCATATAAATATAATGAAAATAATAATAAAAAAAACAAGCTACCTGTTCAAATCAGCTCTTTGATATACCCAACATCTGTACTTTGAGAAGGGATCCAATTCATCATATGTAATTAAATAAGATTTGAGATTCTCTTTCCAATATCCAATACATTTCATTTTATAATCAGGATCACTGTAGATATCTACCGGCCGTCCCAAATAGTCTACTGTGAGACAATAATTTTCTTTGATTTGTATTGTTTTTTGATCTACATCACATACAGAGAAGTCACTTATATTTAATTTGCAATACAAATTTGGTCTTGGACTTAATGTAACTCCTCCTAATATTCTTGTTTCAAATTTGACATCTCCTTTTTGTGTGAAATTAAATTTGCCAGCAACAGGACATCGAATAGGGGAAGGATCCTTTTTCAAAAATATATCATAACGCCATTGTTGCTTATTTTTAAACTGCACCCAAGAGCATACTGTGTGGAAGTTGCTTTGAATCATTGCCAATCCTTTACGATATCTGAAAAAATTACATAAAAAGATTTTAGAGCTTCAGTCTATTTTGTAGTAAAAAATTTAATAATTACAAATTATTATTCAATATTTTATCCATTATGACAATTTTGAACTTATATATAAAAACATACATGAATAACTTGATAAACACATTATCCTTCTTTGCACTTCACATTAAACAATAGTGTAACTCTAGCAATTAAGAACAATGAATATTTCTGTTGTATATCAATGTATGAAGTAAAAACTTACCTTATGACATTATGATGTTGTGGAACGAAGTCAAAGCAAACATAATCTTTCTGACATCCGTCGACTGTGAGACGCGCCATCATAACACGACTGTCACGTTGTTCTCTGAAAAAATATTTCAATGTGTAAAAAGTGTCTCTAAAATTTTTCTAATAAAAAACACAGTCATTTGACTCTTTTTTTACTTTTTTTACTTGTCATTAAAAATACATATTAAGGAAAATTAAGAATTGTTCTATTCATAAAAAAGTATTGTGCCTTTTTTATTTTTTATAGCAGCATGAGATTTTATTTTATAATAATTTTAAAACTTATCTACATAATTATACTACTATTATACAATAATGATATTTTTTTTCAGCTCATATTTTATCTAACATTAAGACACTTTGTTCCCCATTTTCTGGCATGTGATATATGATACTTTATGACAAATAATTTAATAAAATAAGGATAAAACATCATAAGGAAATTTATGTTATTTACCTGCAAACATAAATAGTTCTTCTAAATCTACCCTCATCTGGATAGTATGTTTCAATTATATGTGTTTCATTAATAAAAACATCTGCATCAATGTTGGCTGTATTAATCCAATCTCCAGAGAAGTTTTGTGGTAAGCGGCAACCAGGTTCCACAACTTCTGACTTAAAATAATTAATTAGTAATATATTTAATAACCAATCCCAGTTGTAAGATATAAGGCAAAATAATATTTACAATGTATATTAGTTTGCTATGTTTTTCAATATTTTATACTCAAGAAACTTAAATATGAACATTTTTTTATTGATAGACTTGTCAAAAAAATTACCATAATCTGAGTTTTGATGTCTTGCCTAATAAACACACCCTACATATATGAAAATAAACAAACATAACCACAATAAGTAAAGGTTCAATAGAATTAGTTTCTAAATTTTCTATAAATCTCTTAATCAACAGTCAATAATAATTTAGAAGAGGATCCAGCTCCAATGAAATAATTTTAAATACATTAAATAATTTTATATATACAAAGACAAGGCTCTGAAGTGTGAATTGAGCCTGCCTGAATGTTCCTAAATTTCCCATTGCATAAATTAAAAAAAAACTTACTTTTACAGGATTAATTCTATATCTCTCTGGTGATTTTTCAACTGTTTTCAAAGTATGACACTCAGGAGTTATGGAGGCACCAATATAGAGGTCATCATCCCTATTTTTCAAGAAACAACGGTATTTTTCATCTTTACGGGACTCCTTTGTGTTTGCCACAGCAAAGAAATGATTTTTATCTACAAACCAATGTCCTGAAATAAAGATTTTTTTTTTATGAATTCATCATTTTAAATATTGATATTTATTATAAGCTGAATATCAGATTTAAATTTGCATATATTGCATAGTACACAATTTATACTTCATAAAACGGTTCGGTTTACAAAAATATAAAATAAGTAATGAATATACAACTGCCAGGGCATAATGGCACAGCATCTCACTGTAATAGTTGTGGTTTTAATTGAGTTTCACCACTCAAGACACAGTGAGTTGAAAATTTTAGCAGTGGCGAGCAGAGTGCCTTAACACTAAGGTACTCTCTATGTATGATGCTAAATATCACATATTGTGAAAGTTTTTTTGCATTTCCTACTGTTATAAAAACCTGTGTATGTACAAAACTTACGAGAAATGTTAATTCCTTGAGGAAAATGTCTTAAAAGTTATTCTATATTTTATAGATATTTTCCTCAAGGAATTAACATTTCTCCTAAGTTTTGTACATAACAGGTTTTTATAACAGTAAAGTTATTCTATATTTTATAGATATTTTCCTCAAGGAATTAACATTTCTCGTAAGTTTTGTACATAACAGGTTTTTATTTCCTTATTGCCATAAGCTTGCAATGAATTTGATCTATAAGAACAGAAAAACTTTTATATTGAAAAATAAAACATCATACCTAAACAACTATATTCAACCACTCCATCAAATGTGCCAGACATTCCGGGACATTTTCTATATGTTATATTAAACTTTTGATTTGTTATCAGAAACTGTGTGCCAGCTGTTTGACACGATCTTATTTGGGCATCAGGATGTTTACATTCACCTGTGAATCTAAAACGATTTTGATATGCAAACTGCCACACACCTTCAAGAGATGACCTACAGTTTACCTGTTAAAAACAAAAAAAGTTTAGTTAACCAAACCATTACAAACAAATAAACATTGAAGTATTAATAATGTTCACATTATACCTTATGGTGTATATAAAAGCATTTTCTTTGTTGATTAGAGGATTTCAGTGCAATGCTTTGTTTAACACAACAGGAAAATGAATAAAGAAATAGTCTATAATAGTCAATAATAATATAATAATTAATTGTAGTATTAAACATAAAAAAATATATTGACACTTACTGGAACAGAATTTTCAGAAAACAATGTAATCAAATACTGGTCATTTTTAAGGCCTCTGCATACTGTTTCAACTGTTGGTTCTTCACCTGGTTTAAGATTTATGCATGGAGTTTCAATTTTCTCCAACACATTTACAGTTCTCACAATTAATTTAACACAGTAATAGCAATCGGTATGCTTGAAAACCATTGTGTAATTCACATGGTAGTCTGCTTTGATATCCACACAAACACCTCTAAAATAAAAAAATAACATAAATAACTGAGATATTTTTTTTTCACTTGTTTATAGCTAAATTAAATATGAGCAGCAGAAAACTCACCTTTCGGTCATTTCACTGGCATTTATATCGGTTATTGTTTGTTTTCCTTTTTCGAAAGAAAACCAAGTGTTTCTTAAAACTATTGGAATTGAGCATTCTGCTGATGCTAACGATACTGTAAGATAAAGTAATAAAAAAATATATTGGGATATGGGCGTAACCAGTTTGATATTTAATACGATTTTCATTTTAATATAATCACCTGAACATAATGCTATTGTAAGTGCAGAAGATAAAATAATAAATGAAATATTAGCCATCTTTATTTCATAATATAAATATAGAAATAAAAAATAGAATTCTTAAAATCTTAAAAGCATCACTACACAAGTACACATCACAATAAGAACTTAAGAAGCTTTAACACAAGGAACATATACTAGCTTTAACCGACAATTTTGACAGGTGACAATTATTGTTAGTTAAAATTGTATCTATAAGATGAAAATAATCAATTACAGAATGGCATGAAATCAAATAAGTCGTCTAATAAGAATTGATTTTAACGAAATATAATTACAATATTGACTTTCTGGTACCCGGCTTTTGGTACTTCATATACAATTAGATATATTATTTAATAAAGTGGAATCAACGACGTAGACATAATTATAATATTCTTTTTTCTTTTACAATTATTAATTTTTATTTTTATTTCTATGTCCAATATCCACATTAGAAATGTACTAATGTATGTTAATGTTTTTATTTTAATCAATAAAGACAAAATAAAGCATTAACTAGTTCATTAACTAATATTTTATATATTTATGATTATGATTAATATTAGAAAATCGTTTCATTTATACTATAGATTTTTAGCAAAAATGTTACATCATAAATTATGACGTTGAAACTTAAAATAATGTTATTAACGTGTGGCAACTCAGAGAATTGTGTATTGATCGGCTGAACCAATCGTTTTCACCCAAAATATTTTACTGCAGTCCCTTGTGTCGCTATTCGTTGCATCAATGGGTGGTAAGAAATTTAAAGCAATCCATTGATTGTACGCTCTACGCTGACATCACGTCAATCAACGTGAATCATTATTGTCAAAACATCAAATTATAAATAAAATTTACAATTATTATTTAAAATGTCTTCAATGGTAAGTATTTAAAAAATTACGTCGTACTTTATTGCTAGCTTTTAAATTCAATTGTATTATAATTAACAAAATTTCCATAACATTTCAATATCATTGCCAAAATATACATAATTTAATTAAGTAGGTTTCTTTTTTAATTAGTGCTCTTGATTTTTAAAACTTATTTTAATTTAAATTGTACTTTAAAGTTACATCACCCGTCTGTAGTGTGTTGTCATTAAAATATTAAAATTTTCATAAATATTTTTGTAAAAATATGTTAATTTATAGCGAATGAAAGCAGCAAAATGTCCCTCGGACGAATTGGCTATCACTAACTGCGCCCTTATCAACCCGGATGATTTTCCCAGCGATGTGAAGTAAGTATCTCTTACTAATTAACACATCTATATGTTATATTAGTACCCAAGACTATAGAATATAAATTATTTACAAAATAAATTTATAAATAAGAAATATTTTTTTAATTTATATATTCTGTATATTTATAGAATTTAATTACTATGCAAATAAAATTATATGTTTTTTTTCTAAATTAATATTTCAATAAATAATCAAACATGTATTTTTTAAAAGGTGTGTAAATATAAAATATATATTCATATTTGTTTTCTGGCATCACATTATATTATACTTCTGATTTTCTATATATTTTTGATATATTTGTTTCAGACATATTGAAGTGTCCACTGGACCTTCACAGCACTTTGTATTCAGCATCAGGTTTTATAGTGGTGTGGACAGAGGAACTGTTGGTTTCTCAGCACCTCAAAGAAAATGGGCTACATTGTCTATTGGACAGGTATTTTATATTTTTTTATATTATATAAACCAAGGATACTTAGTGCTAAAACATTTCATTACTCATTTTGAGTTCAATTTTTAAAACCCTGAGTGGCAGAACTCAATACCTCACTTCATACCAAAGTGATATCACCTCACTTTGGTAAGAAGTAAGTAAGAAGAGAAAACGGAACGCCAAATGCTACGGTCTCTATATACCCAAGTGAGGTGATGAAAATAATTAATTCTACCAAGTGGTAGTCAAACTAATAACCAGTGCATTTATCACACTTAAAAATAATTAGAACTCTCTATAGTTTTTGTATAAGAGAATTAGTTTTAAATGTAAATAAAATAACAATATAATTATAAATAATATTATTTTTTATATATTTATTAATTTCAATTTTTTGTGCAATTAAAAGACAATAGATGTGAGGCCATTCAAGCCTCAGAGTGCAGAGTGCTTGTGCAGCGTTACACTGGAAGCTGACTTCATGCTCAAAAAAACGTAAGTATATCTATATTACAATATGTAAAAATTTAATGTGTAATGCAACTGGTTTCTAAATGAATAATTATCACAATTGTTTGGCTTTTACAGTAAGGTACTTATGGGGGTTAAGACACTTATCTCATACCTATTGAGAATATTTTTATGAATTTTAAACTGAATTTTACAATCTGTATTCTCATTACAAAATATTAGTAAATTGTATAAAAAAAGTAAAAGTAAATTCTTTTAAGATGCTTTTATATACCATCCTGTGAATTGGTACCTACCGAAATAATTCTCCCCATAACTCCTCACTGTAAGGATAATAGGTTAAAAATTGAGGTATTGTGACTGGATGAAAAGAAACAGAATTATGGCAAAAATGATTCATTAGAAGCCAGTGCTAGAGTTCACAATAGATTTGTGTCAAAATAAAATTATATACAGGTTGGAAGCTTCTTTTCCGGGAGCAGCATACAAGATAAAATATTTTATACCCATACTAAAAAAGTTAATCAAGATTCTTCAACAGTTTAGACGTAGCATTATTATTTTTATTTCATGATTTTTATCCATACTGTATTACGTGCGACGCAGTTCATCATCGTGCTCAAAAGGCATACAAACAACAAAGCTGAACAAAGAACTACACTGACATAAAAATGTACTCGTCAATTTTTAATTAAATTAAAAATTAAATGTAGAACTAGAAATAAATTTTGAAATACAAAAAATAAGATATTATTATCTTATGACATTTTCAGACTTTTTTTCTGATCTCGCCTGAGTAATTAAATGGAAAGGACTAAAGTTAATGTGACACATGACTCAGTCAATTCAGAAACGATTAATATAATACAAAATAGCCTTCGTCAATAAATATACTGTTCAACACAAAAAAAATGAATTCGAGTCTATAGTAGTTTTGCCCTTGGGCTCAACATAGTACGTATTATGAGTTTATATGGTTATTGTGGTATTAAGTATTATTAAACTTCAGTCTTTAAGTATCCATAACCTCAGAGTTTTCAAGATGCTATCAAGATTATAACAGATCGAGCTTACAGATTTAAATAGTAAAATGTGAAATACCTATTTTCTAAATAAAAATATCACAACATTGGAAAACGCCATCTTACATCGTTCCAAACTTTACTTTTATTATAGTTTTGCCTTTTATTTTTACTCGACTTTGTAAAGGATGTTATCCATTCGACTGTATTTTTTACATATCAATTATAATTTCTATACCTAAGTAATTCAATGAGTAATACCTATATAAACATATTATGACGTTTTCCATTATAATACTAATCGAAAAAAAAGTAAGCAGAATTTAGTATTTAATTGTTAGGTATTTAGAAACAATATTTTAAATTGAAAAATTATATCAAACATTTATATTTTTTTAATTTAATAATTTATTACTTTGTTTTCTTAGGACCTCTATGGAACCCTATGACTCTGAACAAATGGCGCGGGACTTTCTGATTCAGTTTTCAAACCAAGTGTTTACTGTTGGACAACAACTTGCATTCTCGTTCCAAGAGAAGAAAGTTTTATCTTTGTTTGTTAAAAACTTAGAAGGTATTTATGTTTTTTATTGCTTCGAGATTATATAGAAATAATAATTATTATTGTTGATTTGATTGATTGCAGAAGTTGTCTTACTTTGACTTTTTACATAAATCAGCAGTGCAACCTTATGATTCCGCATGATGTTATATGTTAGTCATAGCGTCTTTAATATCACGAATGAATACAATGCAATGAATCAAGGGGGTGCATCATGCCCGCTGGTCCGCAAAACTATTTAAATATATGTATTTAATACATAATAAATTAAATGGATTCGTCTGGGGGGCGGTTTTGTGCCGGGCACGAGTTCGGCTCGCTACTCCACTTGCTAAAATTTGTCATTGGTTTTCTTCCAAGACTTCCTGAAAAACTAATGCCATTATTGTTATTTCGAGATTCTGTCGAGATCTGCCCTAATAAAAGTATTTAAGTATCATTTGTGTTCGTCTTAAATACAAGCACCCCTTTTTTGTTATAAGGCTGGCAAATTTGAAAAGGCTAGGTTTAGTGCTATACATTAACGAAGTCATATGATTCTGTCATTGCGAAATTTTGGCACGAATAAAAATTTCTAATTTTCTTGTAACGGAATGGAATTAAACACCACCTAGTTAGCATTGATCAGGTGGAAAGTTATACAGAAGTAGTCAGATATAAGTGTATAGGAGGATTGGCTTTGAAGGGTATATGGCTTCCTGTAATCACTTTCCATACAAATCGATTTAGCTCTAGTTGGTTCCAAGTATTTGTGTATCATGTTCTTAGACAACTCCCATAAAATTTCTGTTTCTTGATATATAGTCATTTTCGTCCATAATTGTGCTCGTTCTGCCTATCTCGAATATTTTCGTTTCGAAAGAAATTATTCCTCAAGTAACTATTTTCCGTTGTAAAAAAAACAAATACTTATGTATATAAAGAAACACAATGTCGAACATATAGAAGTTGTTACAAGTATTTAGAAGAGGAGCGGGTTCAAATCCCGCTACGTTAAGATTTTCAATCGTTTTCTTAAAATAATATTTGTCTTTTCTAACTGTGGAATAAAACTCTGTAAACATAAAACAATAATATCTTTTTAATAATTATAACAGCGGTAGACGTACAAGCATTAGCGGCGGGTTCGAACGCGGTGCCCCGACGCGTAAGAATGGGGAGACTATTACCGGACGCCTGCATACAATTTGATAAAGCTGAAAACTCTTCACTTAACCTCGTGGGGAAAGCTAAAGGGTAATTTGTTTTTTTTACCATTGCACCTTTAAGGGCTAACCTTTATATCATATATTTTAGTTATATTAAAATTGTATCTTAGCTTAATATATTTATCTTATCTTTTATTTAATTTAGAAAACAGCCGCGTCAGTCCATCATCAATCCCGACTGGGACTTCGGTAAAATGGGCATTGGTGGTCTGGACAAGGAGTTCAATGCCATTTTCAGACGTGCTTTCGCATCGCGTGTGTTTCCTCCGGAAGTTGTGGAACAACTGGGTAAGAAGGATTTTGGAATGAATCTAGTACAGTACGATTGAAACGTGGCCGCCCGGAAGTTAAGCTTTTTGAACTTTTGCGTATTGTTCATTTAGGAAATCTGCGTAGCCATCGACAGATAGTCACGGGGCGGCCACGACTCATCAGCCGTACTGTATTTCTTGAGCTTATTTTTATTGAGTGTTTTCCAGCTTAAAAAGTCTTCCGCATCTAGGATGCTTAAAAATAACCTAGTATGATATTGTTGATATAACTTGATACAAAACAGAAAAAGCGGTGCGTCTGGTAGCCACCGTTATATTGCATAAAATTGAACTTATATTCTCAATATCATAATGCAAGTATGTTTGCACACTATTTATTTATAAATATAATTTTAGGCTGCAAGCACGTCAAGGGCATCCTCCTGTTCGGCCCACCCGGTACTGGTAAAACTTTGATGGCCAGACAGATCGGCAAGATGTTAAATGCCAGAGAACCCAAAATTGTAAATGGTCCACAAATTTTGGACAAATATGTCGGTGAAAGTGAAGCAAATATTAGGAGATTGTTTGCTGATGCCGAAGAAGAAGAGAAACGGGTGAGTTAACGAGCGATATAGCTATATTAACATTATTAACTAAGTATGTAAAAAATATATCTGCTGAATAAAGCGGAGTGTTAACACTAGATTTTCTCTGCCGTTTCTGCTGTATACGTTATAGAGGTGTAAAAAATACATTTATATGAGAGATACGTGATGATTATTATACATATTATATTTGCTGAGTGTTCATTTTGATGTTGAAGTAATTACAAAGTTTTCTTTACGATATTATAACGAAAAAGTCATATATTACATACATATATATATATATATGTTTTTATATGTATGTATGTAATATATTACTTTTTCGTTATATACATACATATATATTTTTTTAAATTACATAATTGCAATTTCTATTACCAATTATTTTAGTGTGGACCAAACAGCGGTCTTCATATAATTATTTTCGACGAGATCGATGCCATTTGCAAAGCAAGAGGTTCCGTTGGAGGAAATACAGGAGTACATGACACTGTTGTTAACCAACTGTTATCTAAAATCGATGGTAATTATTTATATTTTACATGGTGGCGTGGTGGCCCTGAAGTTGGCCGTAGATGGCTGGCCAGACTCTATTTAAGGATTCTGTTTTACTTTTGATTATTTTCTTGCATTGTTTTGTTCCACTAACAATGCGCAAAAGTTCTGAAAGTCTAACTTTCGAGGCCTCGCCTCGTCGACCTTATTGAATCACTTTTCATGTTTATAAATATTCATGTAACATCTATTTAAAACAAGGCGATTTGGAATCCAGTGTTTAAATCCTGTCGTCAATTCTAATATGAAGGAAAGCTGGGGTTGAATTAATACTATATCTGTAATGGATATGTGAAATTTTATTTTTAATTATACCTTAGGTGTATAACATTTTAATAGGATGTAAATTTATTTTCTAAAATTTAGAAGGAATAAAGAATCATATAAAATAGTATTGTTGACGAAAATTGGAGTAGTGGGGTTCCCTCTGTCTACCCTGATGTATGCGGGATACAACGTGAAGTAAAAAAATCTGACTATTTAAACATTTACAGGTGTCGATCAATTAAACAATATTCTGGTTATCGGTATGACTAACAGACGTGACATGATAGACGAGGCTTTACTCAGGCCCGGTAGATTGGAAGTGCAGATGGAAATTGGTCTGCCAGACGAAACTGGCAGGGTTCAAATCCTTAATATACATACTAAGAGAATGAAGGAATATAAGAAGATATCTGAGGATGTCGATAGTAAGGTAGGTTTTTATAAGTTTTTTTGTTATAATGTTTGAAATTAAAAATAAGCAGTGATAAATAACCATAATTGTAATATCAGTATTCGTTTATATGAAGGTAGCATTAGACTACTTTCTAGCTTTACTGAAACTAATGCTACGTTTATATAGGTGTGAGTTTAAGTGATCAATATATGCAGAAAAAATTACGTTGAAACTACTAACTCATTTAAATATTAACACTTATATATGAAAGTTGCAGGGGTGGCTATGACCATGGCTACGCCTGGCCTCCTTGTAAAAATACATATATTTATTTTTTACACACGTCCATCAGCTTCACGCTGCATCCCGCAAACGGCAGGGTAGGCAAAGGGAACCTAGAGTTAAGACACTCCGTTCCCCACTTTCCGCTGAATTCTGGAGGCATTGCGTTTTGAGTGGCGGAACTCAACGCAGCGCTTTGCCTGTACACGAGAGCGAAGAAATGGAAATATAAATATAAATAAATATTTCATTTCCTCGAGTGGAGATCGAACCAACAAGTCGCTTCTAAAGTCACACGTTGTGCTCCTGCGCCACTATTCCAAAAATTATAGTTAATATCATATTTTTCTTTTCTATCCTACAGCTAATTTAACAATTTACATTCTAGGAGCTAGCGGTGCTCACAAAGAACTTTTCTGGTGCTGAACTGGAGGGCTTGGTACGAGCGGCGCAATCCACAGCTATGAACCGTCTCATTAAAGCATCATCAAAGGTGGAAGTGGATCCCGAAGCCATGGAGAAACTAATGGTGGAACGAGGTGACTTCTTGCACGCTTTGGAAAATGATATTAAGCCGGTAAATATCTTTAGTAATTATTATAGTATAATACACTATTTGTAGTGCACTAGATTAGTTCAATACATATAGGGTGTTTGTTTATACTGTTTCAGCAGAGTGTAACTTTTTTATGCATTTATGTTTTTCTATATCTATTCCACCATATGATGTAGTGCTCTAATTATAGTTTGATGTAATCCCCGTTTTAGAGAATGAAATATGGTGCCACCATTGTCCTAAAAGATCCTTATAGTTATTACTTAAGTAATAGCCCTAGCCCTGCCCACCCTAGAGCACAAAATACGAGTCGCACAATCTACAGCCATGGAGCTATTTTTAAGAAAATGATATAGAAGAGATAACTTTACTTATAATATAACAAAGGTGATGAATTACTTTGGTTGAATGTGGTTATCTTAGGAACATCGAATTTTAATTAAAAAATATTTTTTGTTTTGGTTTATCTATTTATTTATACCTTCCGTGATAAATGGACCGCCTATACGGCACTTCTCAGCCGAAATGCCTGCGGAACCGCGGCACTTCTTAGCCGGTGGTAGTTTTATGTTCATCAAAGTGCTTGTAAAAGTCTATTTCAATAAAGAATATTTGGAATTTGAATACATCAAGGTTAGCTTTATCGATGTAACCCACAGCTTAATACAGAGTACCTGCAGTCGGAGGGAACTCGGGCACTTACAATATATCATACATAGTTTTTAACAATTATTATTTAAAATAAATAAAAAGAAATGGCTTCTAATAAAATTTATTCATTCAGGCTTTTGGTACGGCGGCCGAAGCGTTAGAGCATTTCCTTGCTCGCGGCGTCATTAACTGGGGCAATCCAGTCTCCTCTATATTTGAAGATGGACAACTGTATATACAACAGGCGAGAGCTACTGAAGCTAGTGGTAAGATACTATGTATATTCGTTGTTAATAAAATCAATGAGTTTACCATTATGACGCAATGGTACAGTGTCTGACTGTAAACGTGATGTTTATGGGTTCCTTTCCCACTTGCGGGACTCAAGAACGGAGAACTTTCTGCGGCTAGAACAGAGTGTCTTAACACTGATGTTCCCTGTGCTTATTCTGCTATATGGGGAACACAGCGTGAAGCTAACAAAAAATAACAAATATATTTATTCCTCCAGGTCTAGTATCAGTGTTACTAGAAGGTCCACCCAACAGTGGTAAGACAGCGTTGGCAGCGCAACTTGCCAAACTATCGGACTTCCCATTCGTCAAAGTCTGTTCTCCAGAAGACATGGTTGGCTTTACTGAATCTGCTAAATGCTTGCAGATACGTAAGGTATGTTTGTGTTTTTTATAAAGGTTTTTTTGTCGTCCAAAGTCTGTTTTTCCGAGGACGTGGTCGGCTTTACCGAGTCCGCTAAATGCTTGCAAATATGGATAGTTTTGGATGTTTTTGATTTTTTAAATTGTTTTAGGATTTTTATCTTGTGGTTTATATTGATATTTTATGTACAAATTGTGGGTAAATCAGAGGTAAAAAATTTCAATATGTTTATTAAACAACATATATATGTAACTTAATTTGATTGAATGAAATTGATGATATATCTCTAAATTTTGTATAGAATTTAATACATTATATATTATATACGACAAAATTTATTAATATTAAATAAACTTTTAACGCTGTCGTTCTATAAACAAATTAAACAATTAATTTATTTGTTATTTGAATTTGTAATATGATTTTGCTTAATTTTTTAATGGAAACTGAATTGTGTGATGTTTACAAAGTTATGATTGTTTGAAAACTAATCGCAATACGTGTTCCAAAATTAAAAGTATTTATTGAGTTTACCAATAATTGTTACACAACAGTAGACAAAATATACAATAGCACAAGCACTTAAGACAAACCTTAACTTAAGACATTTATTCACAGTATTTCGACGATGCCTACCGTTCAAGCTTATCCTGTATCCTAGTCGACAATATCGAAAGACTTCTCGACTATGGTCCCATTGGGCCAAGATACTCTAACCTCACGTTACAAGCATTACTTGTGCTACTGAAGAAACAACCTCCAAAGGGAAGAAAGCTCCTTATATTGTGTACCAGCAGCCGTAGGTGAGTTGAGAATTATTATTTACAGTAAGTCGTGGCCGCCGTGACAGTTTTATATACTTATGTGCATTGGTCACTCGTGAAGAAAATATTCAAAAGTAAGAATAATTAAATTTTCGCAGCTATCTGGAGGTAACTTCAGAGCGACCACGATTCCATTGACCGTACTTTATTTATATATTGATATATGCCTTTGATTTCATTTTTATATATGTGTAGGTGCAACTTATATACATATGTAAAAATTGTAATATTTTATATTTTTATAAATTTTAAGGGTTTATTCCACACTTTAAAAAAAATGTTTTAACAAAGATATCAAAGTCTCGAGGCTGCCGTAGCGCAGGGTGTGACTGTAAACGCGATGGTTATGGATTCGATTTCCAAGCGCGGCGTTGAGTTCCACCACTCAAAACGCAACGCCTCAGGAATTTGTCGGAAAATAGTTAATGGAAGTATCTTAATGGGAAACAGAGTACCTATAAGAGTGGTAGTACCAGAAAAGTGCTTCAAAAGTGTATGTTTTCCATATGGGAGTCTTGTAATCGGCGTGCTCCCCGTGCCCACGTAACCAAAGCGGAGCACATTCTGTATTTATGTAATGATAAATGCCTTTTTTGTATTTTCCTCGTAAGTATTTAGAGTTTAAATCTATTTTACTCTACCAGGCAAGTGCTAGATGACATGGAGGTGCTGTCAGCGTTCACGGGCGTGCTGCACGTGCCCAACCTGTCCCAGCCCGAGCACGTGCTCGCCGTGCTCGAGGAGAGCAACGTGTTCAGTAAGCGCGACTTGGCGACTATACAGCGTGATATGCGCGGTGCCAAGTGAGTACTGGCTTTCTCGTACGAATAGGCTATATATAGATGATTTAAATTATTCTTTGTTTCTTTTATAATTTCATTATTGGTTAATTTAATCTTTAATGTGTTATTTTTTGTTAAAAATATTTACTTTCAGTAAGAACTACTATTAATTTATAGAGTTATAACTATAAGTAATGATAGTTTTTGTTTTCTTTTTGTAGAATATTCATTGGCATCAAAAAACTTTTGGCACTCGTCGACATGGTGAAGCAAACAGACGAGGATTCAAGGGTATTCAAATTTCTCACGAAGCTACAAGAAGAGGGCGGCCTCGACCTCGGCACTACTGTACAATAAGATTTATTGCAACCTTAGGGGTTACATGCGCATACCACATACACGCCCTCACACACACACACATACAAGATACTCAACCGACCCACAGAGAGCTCTCCCTGTGCCTCCGACTTGAGGAGCTACGAAATCGACTATGACGACATCAGCGAATGCACTGAACCACCAGATTCGAGCCTTAAAATTATTAGAACAGCGAAAGGCAACGAAATATCACCAGTAAAAATGCCCCTCATGAGAATCAGAAGCGTGGAAATTGTTTTTGAAGATGAAATATCGACATATACGGACACTAATTTATTGGATAGAAGTATTGAACTTGTGTTGAATTCCGACAGCGACGACTCCACCAAATGCATAGATGACCTAGAACACCACCATGAAAATGACGATGTCACACTCAACGCTGAAGCCGATTTGTCTGATGATAATTCAGTTTCTGACACTGATGTCCCAAAATGCACAGAAAACATCCCAATATACGAAGAATCGATTGTAGTCGATGAGACTATATCTATTAATGTGTCCGATTGGTTCGATTCGGGGCGCTTCACCGAGGAGGCTTCGTCATCTCACATCGAGGTTCCCATCCTGTATTCAGATGCTGTGCTTTCCAATTCGTTTGATGCTGTCAATGTTGACGAATCTATTATCAGCGTGTTCGAGGCCGAAATCGATAGACAGAAGTTGTACGAGTACATCGATAGCGACGACAGCTCCGACCACACGGCCGTGTGTGACGACACCGACTACGTGACGTCACGTCGCGTCACGTCGCCCGATTTCAATGTGGAGGACACACTGTGCGACGCTAATGATCTACAGTACGATTCGTTTGTTGATATTGGTAAATTTTAGCTCTTAAAGCTTATTGTTTATACTTATGGCGCTTGTTTTACTTTGATCTGTTGCCCTATGACTTACTGGATTTTTTTGTGTGTACATTCCACGTATGACGTTAGCTTATGAGAGTCTCACGAGCTAGTTAGGCCCCTTAAACTTTTTTTGACAGCTTCAGCTCGACGGGCTAAGTGGTATGCGATATCCCGTAACCATGTCATGATAGTTCACTGTATCTGTTACTATACTGTTTTCTATAGTGTCTATGTAAATATAATACTCTCATAGAGTAGATTAGATGTCAAACAGTTCTACTCACTGTGACATGGTTACAGAAATCCCAGGGTTGTAAGTGTAGGCAATAGCTCAATTCTTTTGTATAGTATAATATAGTTTTGAGATCAATATTATTTATTTTTGTTATGTAAATGTGATACAGCTTGATGCTGTTTTATTTAATTAGGTATATTTAATTGTTATAATATATTGATAGATATAGCTTTTTAAGAGAAAATGTCAATAAGAAGTATTCACTTGTAGTATTATATAACTTGCAATAGTTGTTAGTAGAGGTAGGACCTTTACAATTACGGCTTGAATCTTCAATTCATTAAAGAGTACAATTAATAGTTGATAAATTAGCTTTTGATGTTGTTCTTAGAATTAAAAATTTTACCTTTAAAGCACTTGAGATGGAATGGGGTCACTATCAATTGCCAAATAAATATTATTATAGCATTTAAATGATAGCTTCAACATTCTTGTTGTTTGTTCACATCTATACAACTATATGACACTCTGAAATAAGTGATATATTCAATTAATATTTTTGGAAAGTGTTGAAATCTAGATCCATATATAAAATGTTAATATTAGTTGCTAGCCTGGTTGTTGTTTGTTAATTGTGTACTCGCATTATATGCATAGGACATTCCATTTTGCATTCATGCTATGTCAAACACAAGACATTTTATTAGATATCAAAATTAAATGTATTTTCTCTATTTAAAAAAGTAATATGCTTGTAGCATTAAAGTAGATAAAATTTAAATATTAAAAAGATAATCTACTTGTTTGTGAGTGTTAAAGATGAAATAAAAATACTAGTACTGGCTCATATATTTTGGAAGGAATTGACTATAGAGATGCCTAATATTCAATTTATTAAAATGCTGTAAAATTTTTCTGTAATGATACATTATTAAATTGTTGGAAAATATCAATAAAAAATTATGGTTACCTCACGTTCTCATTTATCCCCAACCCTTAACATTCCTTAAATAATTTTTGTTAGTAATTTTTTATTTTCATTTTTATATACATAATATATATAAGTATAAAAATTTAATAGAATAAATCCCTTATTATCTGTAAAAGCCAAGTGAAAAATAATAATATAAATTATAATTATTTTATTTACCATACTGAAGAACTACTATTGGAGATCACAAAATAGTAGTTTTATAAAAAATTACATGTTTGTTTAAGTCAAAATAATTAAAGATCAGTTTATATAATAATATGGACACTGCATACATAAAAAAAATATTTCGTCACTCATCGTTTTTAACTTAAAATAACCTTAAATTAATTAGCTGTTTCACAGGCATCCACCCAGTCATTATAAACATCAATGGGCTCAGATAAAACGTTAGTAGTTGTCTGAAAGTCTTCTAAACAGACTCGACATTGTATCCGGGCTGTATTTCTTGCCCTATCCCTGTGAACAGGAAAAAATATGCTTGTAAAATTTTGTATATACTATAAATAATCAAAATACCACGAATACAAACATTTTAACTTCGCAAGACTTTTCATGATTGCAAAATGGGCAATTAAATTGTTGATCAAGTGGCTCAATAGCTTTTCTTTTTGGTGGAGGCTTTCGCTTTGATTTGCGGCGACCCATATCTATAAAAGAATCATTACATTAGAATACATAAGTGTATCAAATGAATAATATAATATCAAAATATACAGTCGAATATAAAAATTAAAGGAAATAAGTCTTATTAGCCTAAAACTATCATACCGGTCCTTTGTTTATTTTTCAAAAAATCTAAATACGATACAAACGTAGCACTCCAAAGTCAATCAAAAAATGTCAATTTGACTGCTCTTAATGCTCTTATGTCAAATTGACAAAAATTATTCAAAAAATTAAAATAATTTCAGTTTAGTTATGAATTCCTTTATAATATATGATACTTGACAAAGTAAATACAGTACTGTATGATACCATTAATAAAGTTTTTATGTATAAATTTATTTTAAAAAATGATAAATATATTTAAAATTTAAATGCATAATAGTAATTATAAAATAATTCATATCTGTGCGACCTGTCTTATTTTTGAGAAACCATTTTAGTCTTTAGCTTTACTATATATTTATGTCTAATACTTATAAATTATAATTAATATTCGGTGCAACCGTACATAACACAATTATTTATGCAAATCAGCATTATATTAAATATTAATTAGTATGTTATTATATTACCGTACTGTACTGATATGTTTATTTCTTCGCTCATTCAACTTTATATTATCTGTTTTATACTTCGTAATATATTAGTGTCTGTGCTATGAAATGTTTAATGTAACAAATGGCCGACAATAAATGGCGTTTACTACATTTGTCACAGCTATAACTCAAATTATAGTTTGTGCGTAATGAGATTAAGTGAAATATTTTTAATGAAATAAATCAAGAAACACTTATATTTATTAGTTCTAATCTTATTGAGTAGCTTTGCTAACCTCAAAATTGATTCAAAATGGAGCTCCCACAACCACCACAGGGTATTGTGAATTTACTTATATTTGAATTTTTAAACTCGTGCGTTTGTATTTCTAATTTTGATTTATTCCGTAGATCAAGACCTGCGCAACATAATTGACAAACTCGCGCAGTTCGTCGCTAGAAATGGTCCCGAATTCGAGAAGATGACCAAGACAAAACAAAAAAACAACCCCAAGTTCAGTTTTCTCTACGGTGGGGAGTATTTCAACTACTACCAGTACAAAGTGACGACAGAGCAAGCAAGTAAGCATATTGACGAATGGTGGAAATAGAGTAATCGCGGTCGCGCGATCGCTGCTTGCGTGTTATAACCGTTTCAAGTGACCCTCCGCTGTTTATAGTTCTAAAGCAATCGGCCGGTGGCCAGGCGGCACCCGCTCCCGGGGCTTATATGGCACAGAACAGGCAATATGTAATGCCCCAACAGGCCAATACTCCGTCGCAGTTGGGCCTGGCGGCGTCGATGGCGGCGGCGCCGGCGCTGCAGCAGTGGCTCGCGGCCAACTCCACGCCGCAGCCTCCACACACGGCCGACATCGACAACGTCAATGCCCAGATCAACATGCTTAAGGAACAAATCACACAATCAGAAAACAATCTCAATGCCCAGCATACGGTGAGTTTTGACTGAAGGTTTACAACCTTAAAAATGGTACATAATATTAATAAACATAATAGTACAGCTAATATTTATATTTAATATAGGAAGTAGACATAAAAATGTATCAAACATTTTAGTTTGTTTATTATTTAAAGTGTCTTATAATTCAATTTCAGTATGTATCTGTTAAGCAGGCAGGTAGTCTTCAATCCTAATTGCATGTTTTTGACAACACTTTTACCTTTTACACTTTATTAAATCTGCATGACAATGTTTTCTTTCAGTACAACTACATACAAATGGAATTGATTATTGATTCAAATTAAATACACAACACTTAAATTCTTCAAAATAAAACAAACATATTACATAATTTAGTTTATTGTCATACACCTCCTTTCCTAAGTTTAATACTTACATTTTATATTCAAATTAAAATAATTTAGAATGTATGTTATAGGTGTTAATACAACAACAACAAGTCAAAATCAATGAGCTGGTGAGCAAGGCACAAGTGGAAACCATACAAATAATGGCAGACGAAAACAACATAAATCTTACAGAACTTGATACCATCTTACAGCCAATCATTGACACTTGCACTAAAGACAGCATTTCTACAGGTATGAAACCTTTTAAATTATTGTTATTAGTCCTCCTATAAGAATTTAAAAAAAAACCTCTGCAGTCATGTAATATTTTTTTGCTCCAGACTAATCTTGCATAGCAGAGTAGTAAGAAAGAATCTAGTGTTAAGATACTCCATTTCTTACTATTTACTTTCTTAATTGATTAAACTTAATACCACAATATCTA
Source organism: Heliconius cydno galanthus (assembly GCA_036379175.1). NCBI lineage: Eukaryota > Metazoa > Arthropoda > Insecta > Lepidoptera > Nymphalidae > Heliconius > Heliconius cydno. The sequence continues at coordinate 345,443 of JAKRZM010000615.1, forward strand.
CCCGAGCAGTGTAATGTAATTAATAATATAATAATAATAAATATTTAATTATATGGAATTTCTTATAAAACTATTATTTTATACAGGCAAAGGTTGGATCTTACAACATGCTACTTCAAATGATGCTGACAAGGTGATATCTCAGCACCTGCTAAGAAAAGTCACACAACCTGGTGCTGCGTTTACTCAAAAACTGCACATCATTTACCTTGTCAATGATGTTTTACATCACTGGTTAGTATATAACGTACCTTTTAGGATTTTAAAGCTTATGGCAAACAAAAAACTCAGTAGGTTTGCATTGAAAGGGCCAAATCAATAACTTATATATTGTTTGTTGTTTTGTCTATCATGCTTATTGCAAAATGAAGCTGAAAAAAATTTATTGGTCCTTTTAGAGCAGGCTCGAAAAAAATGGGTGCACCATGTGTTAATTTAGTCACAAAGTCATCAGTTTTAAGTTTGTGTTAACATATAACTTCACAATGTGGTGTCTTCAAACTAGAATTCAATTGGTTTCCTATTGGTTTGTCTACATATATTTTTTTAATATTCTATTATATATATACATATCTACTGGATGTCAACTAATTATTATTGTTTGAATATAATATTTTATGAAAGTTTATGTAGTTTATTGTTGTGTATGCACCTCTGCAATCACTGCTGTTTCGGTGTCTATGATACGATTATTCCTAATTACAGTGCACGCAAAAACGCAGAAGATCTCAAGAAAAATTTGGAAAATGTGGTGGTTCCAATGTTTTGCAATGCCAGTATAGGTAACATATTTATAATAATGTCAAAGATTTAGGTCTCTTGTCCGTTTTCGCACTAAAGCATCTAGAACGTATGTGGTCTAACCTTCAGGTAACTTGCTTGAGTCTTTTTAGTTTGTACGACAACAGTTTAATCGTTTTGCTGTTTCAGCCGTGACTGAGGAACAGGAGGCTAAGTTGAATAAGCTGCTGCGGCTCTGGGAGTCCAAGTCAAATTACTTTGACTCCACTGTCATAGAGAAAATGAAGACGCCCACCACTTCCTATCAGGAGTATCAGAACAATCTGATAGCACAGCATTCCAATGCCATCGCTCACTTGACACAACAAACTAAGGCTACATTCGAAAAGTATGTAGAATCACTTTTTTTGCAATCATATAGTTGTCAATTATTATCTTTATATATATTTTTTCAGTTATCAATCCCAGCATCAAGCATTTGTGGCACACACAATGCAACAAATACAGCAGATGAAAATGCAGAAACATGCGCTAGAAATACAAGGTGGCCACGAACACAACAATGACAGTCAACCACCCTTGCCAAATCCTTTTCAGGGCAATTTCAATGAACCAAATTATCCACATTATGATCAAAACTTCAATCCAAATCAACAATATGGCAGTGAAAGTGGAGACAACTTTGCCTCAAATAACAGTATGAGCGGTAACGAAAATAGTTATGACAGTCAGATGTTTGATCAAATAACTAATCAGAAAAAGCAAGAAATCGAAGAGCCTGATTTGTCCAGTCTGCCCAATGTGAATTTCTCGCAGCCCCCGCCAGGTTTTAAGCCGAATACATCGTTAGCATTCCAAAATGGCCTCCCTGACCTCAGTAAGCCCCCGCCAGGCTTCGTTCCCTTCCCAGAGTTCAATAGTGAGGATCTATTGCCTTCAGTACCATACTTTGAATTGCCTGCTGGTTTAATGGTGCCTCTTATAATGGTGAGTTTTTTAAATTAATCCTACACATAAGGTATGGTAGGAAGAGGGAAACGTAATGTAAAGACATGGTTTATCTCCCAATCTCTGCCGAAATGCTTGAGACATTATGTGTAGAGTTAAGGAAGTCAATGCCATGCTTGAATGGAAATTATGTTACACATAAATTTTTACAAAATCTTTTCGTAAATGTAAGTTCGATAATCTTTGTAGTATGTTACATACAACCTGATTGATTCAATATATCTTGTGAGTATCAGAGTGTCTCAACAGTTGTTCTCTCTGCCTACCCTGATATATTAAAAAAAAACAATCCATATACCTTCCCTGTTAGAAGATGACAACTATAATATATTCTAAAAAAAATACTAAAATCTATATGTGTTTCAGTTAGAGGATGACACGTACAAGCCGCTAGACCCGGCCAGTATCCGCCTGCCTCCGCCCGCGCCGCCCAACGACCGCCTGCTGGCCGCCGTGGACGCCTTCTACGCGTCGCCCAACCACGAACGACCGAGGGATAAGTGAGATATTTACACGTTATCTTTTAACTGACTTCCGTAAGGAGTCAATTTGACTGTATTTTATTTTTTATGTTTGTTATCTCAGAACTTTCGACTGGGTAAACCGATTTTGATGTTATTATTTGAAAGCTGGTGCTTCCCGTGCCGTCCTATTTTAATTTCGTCCATTTCTGACAATGTTATCCATGAGAAAATCACATGTCTTAAATTTGTATTAATAAATAACTCAATATTAGACCAACCGATTTCGATGATTCTTTTTTTATTAGAAAGAATATACTTCAAGAGTAGTGTGATGAGAGTTCGGTTCTTATTATGGGATCCGGTGTTATCTGCCTTTTTTTTAAATCAGCTTCACANATTACTGTTGATACTTATCTTTGAAAGTGTTAATTAATAATTATAATATCAATATAAGATAAATAAAAGAGATCTGTGTTGTTGTCTGTGTGTTACCCAAACAAACTTAAGCTTTATAATATTAGTAAGGACAAGTATGTAATATTAAGCACATAATTATTGCAATAACATTTTTATTGTATTAAATATTTTCTTTATAATAAATCAATATTCTGTTTTTATAGTGAAGGATGGGAGAAGCTTGGTTTATACGAATACTATAAAGCAAAGAATTCAGCTCGGAAGAACAAGGAAGACGCCATTGCTCAAGGTGTGCGGCAAAAGTCAAAATCACCAAGTCCCATACCAAAAGATCTACAAAAACAACCTACACCCCCTGGAAGGAGATACAGGTATGATTGTCAAACTACATTCAAAATGTTGTTTTCTAAATCTAAGATATATGTATAGATAAAAAATAACTAAGATATAATGTAATGATAGTTTAGAGTATCATGAAATTAGAAGCTTATAAATATAATATGAGGGTTTGTCTTTACAAGATTTTAACTTACTGATTACTCAAATTAAATATTTTAAAATATGTATTCAACAAAATTAAGTCTGTTATGGAGCAGTGCTCCACAGTGGCAGGGGCAGTGCTCTGACTGTAAGTACAATGGTTATGGGTTTGAGCCATCGGAGGAAATTAATTTTATTTCCCGTCTTGTAAACAAAGTTCGCTATTCATTTCTGACAATCAACACGCGCTGTCTCGAATTCAAGCAGAGAGTGGAGTGTTTTGATAGTAGATTCTCTCTGTCCATCCTGTATATGCGGGTGTATAAAAAATGTGTGGTGCATTGTGAAGATAAAATAATAATATAGTGATAATAATAATTTTGATTCACGCTATTTCATTGCCTCTTACCTTGACAACTTATTATTACATAATTTGGAATTTATTAAAACTAAATATGTATTATATATTTTTTCTTTCAGCATTTAATATAAATATTTTTTTATTGTCCATTTGTTCAACTATATTTGTTTCAGGAGTTAATATAAAATACTTAAATGTCTTTTATTACTTACATCACACATTGAACTACATTTTATAATTTTTATATGTATATATACATTAATAAATGTTAGTATTTTATTGTTTTTGTCATGTATTACTGTATAATTAAATTTATTAACATAAAATTGAAACATATATGTTTTCATCAGATCATTAAGTAGGACGCCAGAAAAGACATTATCACCACCCCCCAGAAAGTCAAAATCAAGGACGCCCTCACCAAAACGAAAAACAACATGGAGACGAGATAGGGAAAGAGACAGTATGTATAATTATGTTTTAAATTATTTATATGATGAAAAAAAATATTTACTAATAAAATTGTTTGATTCAATGTAGATATGTTGAAATTTCATTGAATTTTCCTATTACACTCTCTTGTTTGTTACTGACTTACAGTAACAAAAGAGTCACTTTACATACATGTAAAAATTGCAAAAACTATAAATTTTACTAAAATGGAAGTTTTTAAGAATTTTAGATTTTGAAAAATAAAAAAGCAGTTAAGAACACATTATGTAATATAAATAAAAGTAACGCATTTAAAGGTATTTTGTAAAAAATGATTTTTTAAAATGTTCTGTTGAATTGAAAATGGGTTTTTTAATGTAATGATATCTATAATATTAAAAGTTCATTCTTCATTTACATTGTGTATATTTCAGCTCTAAGTTAAATTATGTATAATACCTAAAGTTCTTAGTATGAGAAGTTCTTGAAATGAAAATTGAAGTTTGCATTTTAAATGTTAAAGTATTTGTCATGTACCAAATGCAAACGTTGGCTTTTGTTTCTAAATAATCTTGGCTGAAGTGCTTAAGAGGTTTTTCCTTTGTTTGCTATAATAGGACAATTTTCTTTCAACAATGCTACATTTTTCCTGTATATTTTTTGTACGTGTTTTTATTTCATGATTTCTATACAAAGCATATATTAAAGGTATTACTTTTCTAAATTATTTTTTTTAACTATATTTATGAAACAACATGTCATTACCGACAAATGGTTGCCATTAATTAGGCTTGTAGATTACGACAATTCAGACATTTCTTCATACGTGATGTAACGTAGTGTAAACGCAGCTATATAGACCAGCAGTAGTTGCTGTGAGAGAAAGAGAGAGTGATGAAAGTATCAATGTGTGGAAGGGTGTTTTTATAAACTAAAATTAAATTACAATTTTTGTCCAGCAAATCGGCGGAGGTCCCGTTCCCGGTCGCGGTCGCGCTCGCGCAGCAAGTCGCGCGAGCGCGAACGGCACCGCGACTCGCCACGCTCGCGACGTGTGGAACGTTCCAGATCGCCCACGCCACCTAGCTTCCTGTTAGATTTGGTTTATTTAGTTTTATTATCTTTTCAGCTTTCATACTTTTATAGCTGGGTAAGGTAGAAATGTCTTGAATCTAAGACATTCCGTTTTCAGTTGAAGACATCGTTGCGTAGTAAGAGAGCTTCTTGCTGTAACCGCGGCGTTTGTAGATTCGATACCTCACTGGGGAGTACAAAGTGTTTTCATTTCCTCGCTCTGGTAACAAGACAAAGTGTGGCGTTGAGATCTGCCACTAAAATGCACGGTGTCTAGAATATTGGGTGGATGTCGGGAATAGAGAGTAACACACTAGTGTTACGTTATTTTAAACAAAAGAACCCTGCCATAACAAGTCTCACATAGGCTCCGCCCATATTCGGAAATTATGCAAATCTTTCTTCCATAGAGGATTCTATTATGGTTGCTATATGGTTCCGTTATCTATGTGTTTACAACACTAATATTATATAATTAACTTTTCTTAAATATGAATTATAATTTTTTGGAATATTAATAGATATTTAATTAAAATTATCATAATATTCTCATACTTATTAGGTTTTCTTGTATTTTTTAAAAATGAAACCAACCATTTCACATGACAATAAACTCAAATCAATAAAGTTTATGCATATTAAATTTATAACTTATTAATGTTACAGTAGTGCAAATTCCTTCGCGAGCACATCAGGCGGTATAGACTCAACAAACAAAGGACACCAGTTGCTGCAGAAAATGGGGTGGAGTCAAGGGGGACTGGGGGCGGCGGGGCAGGGCATTGCGGAGCCCATCAGTGGGGGTCCGGTGCGGGACAGACACGATCAGTATAAAGGTTTGTATTTAATTAGTCTATTTATTGAAGGTAAGCACCACCTCAGAGCAAGCACCTCGTAGGACAGAGTATTAGAAAACTTATTTTGAGTACATTTGTTGCCTCAATTTATTTAGAGTTGCGATATTTAAAAAATACATTATATATTTACAAATGAAATGTAACGCTGTGGTTTGTCTTAATTTTTGACGTAATAATTAACGTCCCATATAACTTTAATTTCTTTTTTGTTTGAAATTATTGTTAATTATAAATCTTTTTTCGTCCACAGGTGTAGGAGTAAATTTAAATGACCCATATGAGAACTTTAGAAAGAACAAAGGTGCAGCATTTATAACGCGGATGAAGGAAAGAGCGCTGGAGCGGTCATCGTGATCGCCAAACCTTAATATTAGATGTAAATGTGTACAATTGCGATTGTGTGAATGAGATATGATTTATTTTATCTAAATCATCTGAAATAAAATTATATTAATTTTCTAATTTATTTTTATTTTCCTTGTTTGACAATGGACTTTCAATTCCTTTAAATTAAATGAGCTTCACGCTGTATCAGTAGAGGGAACCTAGTGTTAAGACTCTTCGTTACCAAATTTCTACGGAATTCTGGAAGTATTGCGTGTTGAGCGACAGAACTCAACGCCGCGCTTTGCCTCGACGCCAATGTGCAGAAATGGAAATATAAACGTAAATATTTGTCTACCTCGAGTGGAGACCGAACCTACAACCGTCGCGTTACAGTCACACTCTTGTGTCGCTGCGCCACGATGGCCTCCAGGAATTGAAATATCTTTTATTAAAGAGTTAATTATAATAAAGGAAAAATGTAATTATATATCTAAGATTAACAGTCTTCAAAGTTCAAAATCATCTTCATAGTTGTCCTTAAACTCTGCCAACCTATCCAAACTTTCTTTGAAATCCGCATATTCTAACCCTTCTTGTTGAAATTTGTGCAGTTTAGCAAATTTAATTCTGCTTACATCTCTATGGAGCCTTTCAATCATATCTGCCATGAAATTGCCATTATGTAAGCCAGCAATTACAGAACAGCTCTCTACTTTTTCTGGTTCATTCTCTTTCCTTACAAACCCATATTTATTCAGGCTGTCGGAAAAGAATTGTGGAAATGGAGTTTTTAATTCCAATGGTTTTTCACAAACAGTGACATTTGTCGCAGAAAGGAAGTTATTTGCTTGAAAATATAATTCAAACATTTCTTTAACATTGCTACATCTATATGCCGGAAGATTCATCTGTTCCTTTGCTTCTTTTAATGAAGCTTTCAAATAAGATTCTGGTATACCTCTGACAGTAATTAGTTGGAATAGTTTATCTGTAGCTATCTTGCAATTTGGTGTTATAGACTTATACAATGGTTTTGTTGTATTATTTAAATATTCAATAAGATATTCAGACTCATTTATAGCAAAAGGCATTCCTAGTGAAGCGGCAGCCATCTTCCTCCCATATCCAGTCATATCGGCACAAATGTCAGACATTGTGTAAGTATTACTCTTGTGCCTATATTTCTGTCCCAATGTATCAATAGCAGAGGCTAGTAAAGCAGAAGAATGGTAATACAAATCTGGCTTATAAGTAATATAATCAAATAATCTAGAGTTGCCTGGCTTTCTCCATCCTTTCTCACCAGTGCATAGAGGCACATATAGATTAACATTCTGAGACAATTCTTCAATTGACAGAGCAATATTAACTAATCTTATGGAATCTCTTAAGGTAGATTTTTCTCTTTCTTCTTCTGTTGAAGGATTGTTGTCAGGAAAATGTGATGGTATTATAGGGTATGCTAATATACTTTTTGTATATTCATCAGACAGATGCTCAATACAACCTAAGGCTAATCCTGCAAATCCATCAATACAGTCAAAGTTAATCTGAAATCCTTGCATACTATCACATTCTTCCACATATTTCCTGACCTTATCAGCAAAAGATTCTCCAAAATCTGATTTCCAAATTGATCGACCAGACATGTTAATATCAAACCCTTCCTGTAAAACAAAATATTAAAATGATGTTAAAAATTTGCAAAGCAAGATGGTACCTATTATAAGTTTTTTCTTTTAAAAAACAAGTGTAATTGAATATATTGAACATACATTTTCATTTCCATGTTGATATTCTCTGATCACATTAACAGTGCGAGGATGAAATCTGGGATACAGGTAGTCTGTCCATGTATTAACTTCCTGATCTAGATTATATTCTTTATTTTCAACTTCTGCACCTTCAGAATCAATATCTCTTAAGAAATTGTTTCTTTTGGATTCAGGTTCAACAATTTTCTCAACAGCATTCCATGGTAGGTCTTCTTCTAAATTCAACTCTTCCAAGCCTCCACTTTCTGCAAGAGTCTTAAGAGATCCTTTTAGATCAGCTAGTAGTAAGCGAGGAGTGTAAGTAACTTCCCCGTTGGCTGTCTGACCTTCTCGATATAAAACATCGTGGTTGCATTCAGTTTTAGCAGTTCCAGTATAATCAAAACTGAGTTCTTGTATATTCCAAAAGTGTGCTCCTATATAATTGGAATAATGTCCAAATTGCAATGTGACTATTTCTCGTGTAGTCATTGTAAACAAATATTATACTCTTTTCTATTTGAGAAAACCATGTGTAATTGCTTAATGATTTATATTAGTATTTGGTTCTGTTTCTCTATCTTCCAATATGAACAGAACCTAACAAAAAACGAATGAAAACTATGTATTTTAAAAATAATTCAGCCAAATGTTTGTTTCTTTGCTTGAACAATTTATATGTCAGTAATTTTTTACTTGCAAACATAAAGTATTTAAATGATGGGTATATTTTAACAATTTATTTCGAATAATTAACAAAAATTGTAAACTTAAAAATAAAATAAAAATCGGATATATACGATAGCCGATATGGACAATGGAATGGATTGTTTGACATATGACAACTGAATACTGACAGATGACAGTTAACTAAACATTACAGATAATAAATTGATAATACACTTCTAATCGATTATTTCATAATATAGCGATGGTTGGGGTTCCATTGCTACTCAGTAGAATATTTTAAAAGGAAAATAAATATTTAAAGAAAAACGCAGTCCGTTCTAATACTTTGATACGTCTATTTTCCTACTCATTGTATTTGGGACGAGAATGAAATAGCTAAAAAACAACGCATTAGCTTTAAGATGGCCACGCCGCACGGTAATGAGTAATTTGGCGACATACGAAGTCAATTTTTTTAAAAAATATAATGTAATTTAATTTTGTTTAGTAATATAATGTATATTTTTTAAGATATAAAAAAAATATTTATTATTATATTTTAATCATAAATAAAAATCTTTATACCATTAGGATAATTTCATTAAATTTTAGCAGTAACAATAAATTGGTTAACAATAAACACAACATATATTCATTTAATTTTTATTACCAAAAAATTATTAAAAATCATTCAACTTAGCTTGTCTAATTCTACAAAACTAAACTATCCTCTACCCTTATTTTCTAAACTTACACATTAAATATGGATGTTGAAATACTGGCAGTGGAAAAATACATTTTTTGTTTTATGGTACAAAGCGATTAAGACTACTTGGCTATTGTGAACATTATGGGCGTTAAGTTACTTTATTACCTTATAAATGGTAAGAAATCTATTACTACTTATATGTATCTTAGTACTTAACTTGATATTAAAGCGTTAGTAAATTATAAGCAAGGTCTTCTAATTAGATAACTAAAGTAAGAAAATATTTACAGAATTGCACACTAAATCGAAGTCTATTATAAAGTACCTAAAATGTGTATAAGACTAAGTCGTGCACTTAAATAGTACTGCTCTTTTACAATTTCGTCAAATTATTTATTCTACTGACAGTCAACTTCAACATTCCATTCATTCCACACTTAAGAATGTTTCACAGTAATTTATTATTCTGAGAATTTCAAACTTTTTTTGAGTTAATATGAAATAAGTTTAACTGTTTTCTATTACAGTTAGCAATAACATGGACGCACACACAATTTTAATTTTTCTCTACAAAAAAGGTTCCTAGGTTAAAGTTGATTTATTTCAATTAATTTTTTTTATAAACCTATGTTTTTGAAGTGCATATTTAAAGAAATATATAGACATTATTTATTGCTGTGACATGGAAGGAGCTATTTATTAGTTTACTTTTTATTTTGACAACAAAAAAGAATGCCTACATATTTCTTACTACAAATTCGAATCAACAAATTATTGTGAACAATAATGATATCACAGTTAAATCTAATCTATATTTTAGGACTGCACTTATTTTACACATTTCATTAATATTTTAACATTGATTTTTGATCTATGAACACTTTTAATAATTTACATGTTTAAACCTTTTGCATATTGCTTATAGTTCCAAGGTAATAAAAAAATATAACACAAAACCGTCTCCTCAGGTACCTATCTTACTTAGGACCGAACTAAGTCACAACCGATTCTACTAACTTTACCGAATGTTCGTATATAGAAGTTGACGTTTATTATATTACCCAATCATTCTAATTGCAAGGTAAAGTTCACAATTAAACTCTAAATTATCCGAGCGCAAAGAAAAATCCTTAAAAACAAAAATAGCAGGATCACATAATATTACAAATTACAATTCGAAAAAAATGTTTCTACTTATCAATATATTCAGAAAATTCGTTTCCTTTTTAAGTATTTTCAGTTACAAAAACAAACTGATTATATACTAAAATACGTAATAGATTTACAATATAAATTTATTGAGAAACTTGCATATTAAATTATACAAAAGGATCATTTTATAATTATTAACTAAATAGCTTTCCCGTCTATATCTATCACATAACTAATGAACCGAAAAACGAACTACTTCTAATATTATAATTATCTTACAAGAACTAAAGTATGGGAAAGCTTACTAAATACATACAAGAATTCAAATTAAATCTAAGCCCTTCATTTGAATTTGTGAACCACAAAATATTTTAATTATTCGTATAATTTGATTGAGATCTATTTATAATAAATTGAAATACATATATATTATATATAATTTATATTTTTACTTTTAACAGTGTTCGTCACTGACTTGATTTATGATAGGCTCAGAATCAATTTGTGTATACATACTGAGAGAAAGCTGCCAGCGTCAACATATAAAATAGAAATGCACACAATAAAATAAATATGTACAAGCGGTGGGAACTTTAGTTAATATACCCGCTATGGCTCTTGCTACTGTATTCATAATTTTTTATAAAAAAACATATGAGTAGAGCAGCAAAATACACGTTTTGTACTGAAAATGGTCTCAACCATTTTAACTATAAAACACGAAAGAAAAATTATAATAATAATTATACTGTGCGGTGCTTAATAGTAAAATGTACAGTGTACGATATGTAACGAGTGTTTCGTCGTAAATACACTTATCTGGTACTTATCACGCATTGTCTAACACTACCAATATCCTTAAAAGTATAGTCCGCCTTATGTAAGTGTGTAGCTTAACAAACTATAGTATTTTTTGGCCACAGCAATTGAAATTGTATAAAAAAAAAATCTGCTTCATGATTGTCATATTTTTTTGTTAATGATGAATAAAAATTTATAATAAGACATGATTTAGATCAAGTCATTGACACATTGACAATTAAAACTACATATTCTTCAAAAGTAACAAATCACAAAGGCTTCCTGTAATTTCTTTTAGAATGGTACACTTAAACAAGGTGGACGTACATACCTAACTATGATGCTAACTTCAGTTACAGACTTTTAAATTAAATGAGTTGACAATCCATTTCAATAATACGAAATAGTTGAGTGTTGAGTGGCGGAACTCAACGCCGTTGTATCAACTTTGATGTTTTATAAGAATATAGTAACTAAATGCCTTAGTGTATAGTTAAAAAAAATGCTACTGTTATAAAAATAACAATATAAGGCATTTCGTCAGCATATTATTACTATAATATAAAGTATAAGTAGAGGATGTTATGGATCTAATATATAAGAAGAATTTTATATCGGTTTCGATTACAGATATAAAATTACTTCTAATAATCCGTTAGTTTAGTATAATTTCGTATACTACTCCATACTGAGCTCTAGTGCAGACAAAAAAACTTTGTCATAACAAGTCTCACGTAGAAATTGCTTATATCCGAAATCATATGCAACTTTTATAATGGATACAAATGTTTTTTTTTTATTTCAGATATCCGATAGTTACGTTACGGAGCTCCATAACATCTCTACATATTATACATTTATTGTTTTCCACATACAAATTTGAAGTTAGCAACAAAGTTAAAAAGAAAAGATACAATTATGAATTAATTATTAGCCCATACATTTGATATTGATTAAAATCGTATTTTATATTAAACTAGAGCTATTCGGTTGACGAGTGGAGTTTTCCGCCTGCTTGTGTGCGTTTGTGTGGTCACTGGTTGATATATGAAACTGGTTTTCGCTCTTTTCGCCGGATGGACTGAAACAAAAGATTGAATATAAATATAAGCAAAATAAAAGTAAATAATTTTATAAGCGATAGTATTTTTCTACAGTTTACGAGTAAACGATATATACGTTTATATTTTATGGTATAATAAGATGAGGACTCAATTATTATTTTAATCTGTAAGATGGATAAATCAAATTAAAAACAAAAAAAAAACAATAATACCTGAAAGTACTTTAATGACAAGAACTAATTTCAGTGATATAAAATATATAAAAAGAGCCACATTAGTTAGTAGTTACCTAATACTAAAATTTTATAAATAATGGGATACTTACTTCTGTAATTTTCTGCGAGGGACAAATCAAATTTGACGGGTTTCGTTACATCTATGTCGATCTCTTCGTACGACTGATCCAATACCTGTAAGAAGAAATTTTAATTAATAAATTACATTTTAAGCAGAATTAATTTTAGAAATAAAAAATTAAAGAAAAAAAAACTTCTCCGTATTCCTCTAGCATTTTTACACCTTTTCTCAATAGTCTAAACTTACAAATCCACATTCAAATGTAATTAATAGACATTAAACCAGCGATTTAAATCATATTGTATACTAAACCAAGACGGAGTTTATTTATAATCAAGTTAACACACTTCATATAAAAATCTCGCATAACAAATTAAGGTTTAATGGTTAAGTTTTAAATTTTAAATTGTGTAAATAAAACAAAACCTTAAGTTTTAAATTGTGTAATAACATTTAAAAAACAATACCTCAACATCACTAATATCGTCTCCCGACTCTTCGTTCATATAAGACGTGAGTGTTGATGAACCGGTGGCCAACAACCGGTATGTTCCTCCAACCATGCCCGTACCTTCAACCTCTTCTACTTCTAACTCTTGATCTGATATTTCCTGGGAAAAACATGTTATATAAGAAACTAGTATGGTTGTCGTGGCACAGCGTGTGATTGTGAACGTGACAACTGAGAGTTCGATTCCTAATCGGGTGAAATAATTATTTTCATTTCCTAGCACTGGTAATAAGACAACAAGGCGCGTCGTTGAGTTCCGCCGCAATGTATCGAAAATTTGGCAAAAAGTGAGGAATGGAGCGCCGGAATGCTGGGTTCCTCTGACTATTCTCCTGTATGTGTTATAGCCGCGAAATGGAGTAAAAAAATATACTTTCAAAAAATTGATTTATATTATGATATTTATGTAATAACATTTATGAAATTTATTTTTTATTAAAGCCCTTATTTGAAAAACGTTTCAAACGTTTAAAATGTTTAAAATGATGTCATACTATATTCCAAAGTAATTTCATGTTATCGCAAAATTCACAGTGAATTGATGATATGGGATTTATAAAATTAACAAAAACAAACATGACTGACGTAATCTCCTGATTTGGTTTCACAGATGCATGTAAATAAAAAATAAGAACGTCTTCATATTTTGTACGATGAAGAAAATTTCGTATCAATATTCTGCTATTGATAAAGTACTTATTGAAAATTACGTTCAATATTTTTTAGAATCAATAAAAAAGTAACTATAAATAAACCATATAAATAATATACGTATATGAAAATAAAAGTAAAGTTTGGGATATAATTATTTTTTATTGCACTCAAAATTTGATTACTGAAGGCATATGTTATTTACTCAAGAAATATATCTAAATTTGGACGAAAGGTGCAGACAACAATTTTGTATTATTGTACACACCTTTTGTAAGGCAGATGTATAATGTAAGAACCAGTTATAGCTGTTAACTTCCTGCTCATTCGGTCAATTGAATTTTATTAAGTATATTAAAAAATATAGAAAAAAAGTGATTTTATTGTCTCTTTTTTAATACAGAACCCAAGTAAAAAAAACGTTAAGTGACATTATGCATTGACATTGAATATTAGCTATCATCGTATTTGCATTCTGCAGAGGTCACTCACAGAGGATATAATGCAAGCTCAATGTCAACCACTTATCCCACACATTGCAGTATAATCAAAAAACATATATTTTAGCTTTTTTTAACTTCACGCTGTGTCCATCATCTTGAAGGGTGGAAACTAGTGTTAAGACACTCTGAACCCCACGCACCGCCTAATGAAAATAATCCATTCTCCCGAATGGATGGGAACGACGCCCGAACGAAGAACTCATTATTATTACAAATAAACATTCATAAAAATGTTTTTTAACGTCTTTACTTTCACTGTAGTCGAGCAAATGGCATCAAATATTTTTAAACCTTCGTACATTGATTTAATATTGTTTACTTATAGTTTTATGTTTATTTATTTTACGCATGCGGAGAAGCAAATGCTATGTGATTCATTTTATTTAAATTTATATTGTTTATTTTGCTAACTTAAATCATTATTTGAATATAATAAGCAATTTGACACTGCATTTATATAGCATTAAATGAAAGTTTGATGAATAAGTACTTTTATTAGAAAGAAATCTCTTTATCTAATCTGAATGAACAAAATATTCTAAATGACTAAGAATGAGTGAGTCGTTACAGGTAGTCTCGTAAATAAGTCAGTAAGTTGTGTATGAATGGCCAAATGAACTACGGGCGCATGAGCGAGTGAACATATGAGTAGTTCACTCGCTCGCAGAGGCCGCGAGTAGTGAAAAATATAGAGATATTCAATTTATAGATGATCTACGTGGTCACCAAATATTCTTGAATTTATATTGGATTTATAAATACACAGGATTAGAAGCAACGACTTAGCTGTAATCTACCTTTCGCTACTACTAGAGCTAATTCACTAAAATTATTAGGAACTATTAAGAAACTAACTAATTTTCCTTGAAGCATAAACGACAAAAGTTTTGTAGATTATATTTTCTTATGATATTTATGACAAATGCAATTCAAAATAGCTTCAGTAAGCAAAAATCAAAGAAACAATCCATCAGATTCATGAAATATCGATATTATTAAAACTCTATAAATAAATAATTACCTGTTCAATAACCGTGTCCTCGTCCGCCTCCTTCACCTCGGGGTCTATCTCCACGTCGTCCATCTCGACGTCCGCGTCCGCCTCTGCTTCAGTTTCGTCGTCCACCTCGTTGTCGCTGCCGAAGCCGCTATATTTCATCTCACCGCGTTCCAATGCTTCTAGACTCTCTGGAATGTTTCGTGGGATTTTAGTTGGTGGGTAATCGTTTTGTTTATTTGTTGTTATGGTATAGATGTTGGAATTATAATCATTGTCAACTTTCAAATTTATTTTAAATTGTAAATGGAATACTATTAAAAAATTGTGTTTGAAACTATCATATAACATTTTTTATATAAATCATAATAATTTGTTTATGTATTTTTTTAGCTCCTCGTTGTAGTCTGCAAATAGCAGTGTCAGCAGAGAGAACCTAGTACCTTTCCGAAACATTGTATGTCGAGTGGCGAAACAGAGCGAGGAAATAAAAATAATTCATTAGTATCGAACCCAATACCGTCGTGTTTAAGCCGGGTCAGGCTGTGCCGTTGCATCACGAGAGCCTTAATTCGTATATTTCTTGGCAATTTTCTTTTATATATGATTTTTTTTATTGTCAAATATTTCTATATAATACATATTCGTGATTATGTTATTCAGTTACAAAAACGACTTCATAAACTATATTATTCAAGTAAGAATTGAAACTTATATGAGTATTAAGATTCCTTACTAAAATCGACATGTAATCCTTGACTCAGTCATTGGCTGCGAATGGTGGTAAGCAAATACGGAGTATTATATTTCAATTACTTATAAATATTTTTAGCAAACACAAAAAAATATTTCTTTTAAATAAAAAAATGCAGACGCTGTGCCGCTGCACCATAAGGGTAACGACTTATTAAATTGTATTATATTTAGTTTATTTAATTACCTGGATAAATCATAGCTTTCTTGATAGCTTGCGGATCTTTCCTCGACCATTTTTGCACTTCTTCATCCATTTTACCAACTTTTGATGGATTCATGGCCCATAAACAACCTGTAACAAATAACATGTTATTTCTGATGTGTAATAAGTTATGTTTTATTTCGATTAAGACTGTAAGCGTCACGGTTGTGTATTCGATTCCCACTGGGAGGAATGTATTATTTTCATTTTCTCGCTCCCGTAACAAGACAAAGCGCGGCGTTGAGTGTCGCTACTTAACACTCAATGTCTCGAAATTAGAGCGATGCGTGGGCTACAGAGAGTAGTAACATTAGGTTCCCTCTACCTACCTTGTGTATATGGGATACAGCGTGAAGTGAAAACAAAGTAGTATATACTATTTATGAACAGTTATTATTGTTTATAATAAATATAGTTAGTTGGCTTACCCTTTCTTTGACTTCCATTTGTCGAGGGTTTTTCTATTTTTTCAAAACATTTATTTAGACTAAGATTGTGTCGTACAGAATTTTTCCATCCATTTGGCGCCGTTTTAAAATATGGGAAATGTTGACTGAAAAAAATAAATCAAATGTTATATAAATTTAGTCATCTTAAGACTTTATCATCGTGGCGGAGAATTGTGTGACAAAATATGACAGATGCAGGTTGTATTTCCAATTTTAACTATCATATATAACATTCAATATTCGTGATCTGTCTTCAAAAATATCGGAACTTAGAGATCTATCCCTAATTGGAAATCGTCCAATTTTACAGTGAGATTTTTTGTCTACTTACATGTATGTAAATTCTGGTTTTCACGAATGTTAAATGTATTAAGCATTTTAAAATTACTATTTTGATTTAGTGGTCATAATTTATCAACAAAAAATTAGTTACTTATGTTATAAAAGTTACCATTTTCTACTTTGCCTAACATATATTATTTACTTATTTCATGCTAATCATTAATTTATATAAATAAGTTATTTTAAAAATACAAATATTTTCTTAATGGAAAACTACTTACCACATGAAATTATAAATTTCTGAGACTGGTAAACTTCCCGTCCTAGAGTTTTTCAGTGCCATGGCTATTAAGCAGGAGTACGAATACGCTGGTTTAGGGAACTCCCCCGGCACTGCCTTGCTATTCACGTACTTCCCTTGACTCGTATCGACTGTGAACGCTCCGTTTACAGCAGTCTTTATTATTTGTCTATTACTGTTCAAAGACGCATTATCTAACAAAATCGTCGCCTGATTTTTGTTCCCATTACCTAAAATTGTTCTAGATTGCTGAGCGTCCAATATGTGTATATTCCCCGATATGATAGTTTTCGTTCCTAAAGACTGTATAATTTTTTGGCTACTATTTAAAATTGAACAGTTTTTGTTGTTCACTTTCAATATCTCAGGCTGACTCGCTTTTATTCGGACTGTTGGCGTTATTGTTGGCGCTGTACTCTTGGCTTTACTACTGTCTAAATCTTTTAACAAGTCTTTTACTACAGTTTTGTCTTGCTTTCTAACGTATATGACCATTTGTGTGAGTTCTTCTGGTTTCTTAGGCGGCGGTTCTTCAGGTTCTTGTACTTTTGAAACTTTTATTGCATTGGGGGAAAATGTTAAGTGACTTTTTTCCTCTTTTGGACTGGCTAGCGACGTACTACTGTTGAGATCATTATTTGCAGCTGAAGTTAGTAAAAGGTTGGACGCTTCTTCCTTGACAATACTTTTAACTGGTGTTTCTGCAAAGGACGAAGGCATAACGGAGTTTGGATTTACCATAACCGCGTTAGCTTCAGATCCATATAAATCAAGGTTGTGTACAAAACTCGACGAAGAGTTATTGAGCCACGTGACTGAATTGTCTGTATCCATATCCAACAATGGTGGCATTTCTGAAAAGTTTAAGCCTAACGAGTCCTGTAAAGGAAAAAATATGATTAAAATGTGTATTTTTTAAATATCATTTTAACTATGAATTAATTCAAGAAATACAAACGGAAAAATCTGTGATGCTGCTTAAATCTGTCGCTATTTCATTTTTGATGTCCATGTCCAGCATGTCCTGGAGTGAATCGGTTATGTACAAATCCATGTCTAAGCACGCCTATAACAGAAATAAATAACATTTAGTGACATTTGTCCAATGAAAAAATAAAAGTCGAACTTTGGCGCCATTTTTTAATTCAAAAATAGCAAGCATTTTTTCGTGATGAAAAGAAGATGGGAATGAATTCCTATACTCTATAGTGAAACCTGTTTTCTTGGTATGTGCGCCTTAGTAGTGAGAGAGTAAGTCTATATTTTTGTTGCCGTCTCGTTTGTTCTCATTTAAAGGACACGAAAAGTAAGCTTCGTAAATGCATTAATATAACTTTGATACAACTGCAAAGGAGGCGTGGTGTTGTAATTCATAGTATCATAAGCATAAATTTTATTGAATTTATTATGTTAACAAGACGAATGAGTAATTTTAAATTAATTATATTTTTACAGACCTACATCAACAAATTATTTGTTGGACCGAAATGCATGGCGCGTAGTGATGCCTAGTGAGCGAGTATACAAAAAAACATTCATCGAGTTGTACATCGGAAGGCTTCCAACTTTCGGGACCACATTTTTTATCCGAGCTATTTAAACTATAAATAACCTTCCGTTACCGAGTGTTCTTGTTAAGACATCTATATATGGATGGTGTTTTATCTACTATCAGAAGCTAATTTTAACCACTATTCGACTCAGAAAGTAAACAGGTATTGTTTACTAACAGACTATTTAGGTCCGTATGGGATGTAAAGATTACATTAGTTTTTGGAATTTTCGTCTTTACATTTAAAAACCACGTCTTTGTTCATAACTTATATTGTCAACAAAACAAATGTATCTTGAAAGTCGTTACAGTGTCATTATATTTTTTTTATAAAGACGCAGACAATAGAAGCCAAGGGACTATCCAAGGAATAAAGGTAGCGGACCATGAAATAAAATCCATGGGAAAGGCACGGTATCAGCAGATGGTATGTTATCGTCACTATTCCATCGTAGTTCACACTACGATTGAATTGACTTCAATAAACGATGTGCTGCTCTTATTCAATAAATTAACTCTCGTTACTTCTGTCGTCTGATGATCTAATAATACATTCTACTTGCTGACTTATTAATGTTGAAATTATATCAGTCATATAAATAAATAACTATATTTTTGTATTGTGAAACAAAAGTTAATGATCTTGTTCAATGTGTTTTTTTTTTATTTCTTCTTTCATTCCTCTTTGTTGATGCTAAATGTGTAGCCTGAGTTTTTCAAGTTATGCAGCCTTTTGTTGAGTGTATCGCAGAGTTCACGGTTGTTATTGGTTTCATATTAAATAATAAAAAAAACCGCGCTCGGGCAGTCGTGTGCAGATTAATGTATAGCAAATTCTTGCAAAGTCAAACTCAAAACATAAAAATAAACTGCGTTCTCATTGTATAATAAACATAATACATATACCTACAAAATATTATTCTGAATGCGAAACGAGTGCACTGACAGATAAGAGAGAAACGTGAGCGTCATATCTTCAGCCAATCGGAAGCAAAGTCTACAGCTGTGTTTTTTAATCATTTACCTTTTCTACTGATCGCTATCATACATTTGGTCTATAATTAATTAAATAATTTTAGTAAGCAAAATTTCATCTGCTGAGATATTCCGCATCACATGTAATTTCGGGGAATATATTTTATCAAATCGGCAAAAGAGAAACTCAAATTGGGGTGGCAGACAGAGATGGCTATAGGAGATCGAAAGAGGGTGAATCGACCCCTAATGACATCGCAGCCGCCATACCGCGCCCTTTGAGCTAACGAAAGCAAGCTGCTGGTATTTTGTTTGGGATCCCCGAGTTATATTATAAATATATTTTGAAATAGTTTTATTTTATAATAATAATATGAATCGTTAGAACTTGAAATTTAGGTATATTTATTTTAAAAAAGGAA
This sequence comes from Heliconius cydno galanthus, assembly GCA_036379175.1. NCBI lineage: Eukaryota > Metazoa > Arthropoda > Insecta > Lepidoptera > Nymphalidae > Heliconius > Heliconius cydno. The sequence goes on from JAKRZM010000615.1 coordinate 365,651, forward strand.
GTGAATAAAGTATAGAATACGTGTCATGAATACTTTATTCATTCACTTTTTTTGTTATAATGTTTCACGGGCCGAAAATGTCTGTAGATCCGTCTCGGCAGTACAGAGTAGAGCCATGCCGCAGAGGGCCATGAACTCGCTCTTTATTACTTAGAGTTCATCTCGCTTACGTGCGATATGAAATAGGAACTATTAAAAGATATTTCTGAACTGCTTTTCATCTTACGAGCACTTAGATAACCCGGTTGACTGTGTGTAATAGATCTATATTATTTTTTTAAGTTCATACGAAGTTTGTATTCGTTTCTGTTCGTATTATGAGCAGTAGGTTAATTGAAGCACCTGCTTAATACTCACTTACAAGTAGGTTGTCAGTTTAAAAATATAACAAAAAACAGACAAGGAAACACCGTCTGAAGTCTACAACTCTCAATAAACGTGTTTCGCGTGGTATGAATGAATATTATCAGCCAAATTATAATAATACTTATTAAAAAAAACGAAAACTGAATTAATCTATTACTTCAATCAAAATAATTAAGCAGAAAAATCGAAAAGCTCGTAATATTTAAATGACAAAAAAAATTAAACATGTCCTAGTTTCAAAATTAGTTTGAAATATAAAATGCTGTTTTCAACAGAGCAAATGCCTGGTAAAGGAGCAGGTAGTCGGCAACGGCAAAATTCGACCGTCAGTTTTTTTAGAGCACGCCTTTATTATTTACCTTCTAACAAAAACGAATCAAGTTACATAAGTCGGTAAAATATGTCTTTTTTATGTTTTAGAGTTAAGTTGCTTTCGTTCAGTTTCTTATTCTTTTATTAGGCAAAAGTTCTTGAGATATATTTTCAGCAAAGGATAGTGGGGGCCATAGAGGCGCCGTGAGGGGCCGCCTAGTGTCCTCGAACCTGACCGCGCGCTATCGCCTTGAACTCGCTGTAGTCTGCTCGTACAAATTACCTTATGTCTACGCTGGCGAAGAATTATCGCGAAAAATTGAAAAATAGACACCTACATAATATATTGCGAATTTAAAAAAAATCTTACTAAATAATTTATAGACTAGCTACGGCCTCTAACGACTTCTTTTTCTTATTCCCTTCTAAATAACCTTGTCATATTATGATTAGTTTAAATTTTATTACATTCACTATGGACTAGTTATGTATTTAGAGTATACATGTAGGAAGTTAATAATTAATACATTAAGGTAAAAATTATACAAAGTTGGTTGGCGCGAAAATAATTTAGACGTATTTTCCTTCTGCGCGCGCATCGCTAGGATGAAATAGGAGGGGTTCCGTATTGATTATATGTGCGGCGCAGTCCCCCTGTCCCCCCCCCTGTCTACTTCCCTGTTAAAAGGGAGGGAAACTGAAATATTATCTGTATAAACTTTCATATATTTTATTATGTCTGGACTTCAGGATGAGAGTTTAGTATAACTTTAGAAGAGTATAAAAGTTGTTTTTAATATAAACTACAAATATTTATGATTTATAATTTACTTGTGTTTACATTAAAAAGCGTTTAGAATATTTTTACATAGTATTATAATGAAATGAAACAAGTACCCAAATATTTTTTATATTTGCCTTCAATTTGAATATTCAGTTGTTTGTTCGCGATTTACAGAATGATGACACCTGCCGGGTCAATGCTCTCTTCGTAATAAGTATTTGACTCAGCCTTGGTAATAAGCAAGATTCATCAGCTACATTTTACTTTAATAAGAATGATGTTATTTATAATAAAAATTAAAATTTGTCAACAGTTTAAACATAAATACAATATATTATGAATGTACTAAAAGAAGTCATTTCTTAAATTAAAGATTAATTTCTGTTTTAGACATCAATATAGATTGTACTAAGAATGTCATATATAAATAAAATATGCATATATTATATCGAAACCAGATACGTCAACAAATGTTTAAGAAGCCATTTAACAAAGGAACTAGGTACCTATGAGCCTTCAAGTTGAGTACCCTACTGCAGAGGTCTTGCTTCCGGCGTAAAACTTACACCCGTTTTTAATTATTATCGTAAGTTAATGTTTCATTGTTAAATAGAATAGAAGTTAATAAGGAAATAAATACTATATTTTGGAATTTTATATGTAAATTCATAACTGAAAACAGAAAATTATCAAATGTATTAATAATTAACAATGTAGTAGTTTGTAACGATCTAATTAAGATAATAATTTAGCTAGTATCAAAAATATTAATAAAGAATAAGAACTTTTATTTCCCTTAGGCTTTAGGCTGATGAACCTATCATAATAATGCAAAACAATTTCGCATTGCCTTGTCAATGCAATCAAAGGGCTTTCATGAAAATGAGTAAAATGGTAAGGAAGTTTTTGTTTTCGCTTATCCGACTAACACCAACCGTTAACATTAGGGGAGAGTGTAACGGCTGACGGAACAACCACAGGTGTGTGCATGCTATAACCACATACAAAAACTACTACATTGACACTAACGCACACTAAAACAGGTTGCAGCCAGTCCCTTTTTCGTTGAGTGCACTCACCACAGACTAGCATTATCAGTTGTTTACATAACATAATAACATGATAACTGTCATTTCCAAATTGTTTCAGCCGTGACCTTAATTATTTATATTATACTGCATAATTGATTATAATTTTGTATTATAAATATATATAATTAATAATATCTATTTTTCAATTATCAACAACTTGTTCAATGTTAATTAATCTAAAAACTGTTTGTTAAGTCATTAATATTGTGATACAAATTTCCTTGTATTACTGTAATTTATAGGCTATGGTGTACGACACACGAGTTTGTTCGTTCGATAAAACACAAACACATAGACGTGGTGCACTCATTGTTAAACGTTTTGAAATTCTCGCTCGAAACCGGCCGTGGGAACCGCATTACTACCTCGTAGACAGAATCAATCTATATAAAATATTTTAATAATATTAAAACAATGTACAAATTATATTGATTATAAGGTTTTGTAATATAAAACACGGTAGGTGTGTTAATAATAACAAATTTAAAACTTATTATAATTGAATTCCTATAGCCTAGGTATACAGCATACGTTGAAAGTACCTAACTATTGGGTCATGTAGTTCCATAGCTAGCATATTTAGAAGTACGTATGCACAATCACACACGTCTATATGTTGTTACAACTTACGTTAAGTTCATTGACGGCGAATTGGCGCCGTTTTAACACGTACAATTGATATTAACTTTTATTTCTTAATTAAATAATATTTTATGTAAATGATAATTCAAATCCGCTTTGCATAAATGATATTAAAAAGGAAAAACACGATCAAATTATTCTTTACTAATTACTAAAATAACTTGTTAAATAATAATAGTAATAATACTACACATTCCATCCTTATCAAACGTCAAGTCAATGAATGTGCGAGACAGAGACAAAACACGAAACAATTTCGTCCGTTACAAATATTTATACACCGCGTGTTTAGAAATTAGTTTATTAGCTTAGAATTAAGTACTACTTAAACAGTAATGAAGGGAATAATAAGTATGTAAATAATATTCACTAATAAAATATTACATACCAGCCATAACACGTAATGATTTTGACGAGACTACGTAACTAAGTGGAATGATTTCCCGCCACTTTGACACTATAAAAATATCAACAGTAATTCTTGGAATCTTCACAAAATACAAACATTACATGTTTGCAACACAAAATATACTAATATTATACCAAATAACCATGCATTATGAATGAATGACATTAAAAAGAGCGGGACACGGGTCTATTACTTTCTCACTGCCAAAAACATTACTTATACAAATGAAAACATCATTATTTTCGTAAAATACGACTTACCGAATATTTATCCAAATAAATATCCTTATGCTCAATAGAATAATCCTGAATTTCACACATTTACGTTTTTAGCGTCATGAAATTGACAAATATAACACCACTCACTCCATAGACTATGTATTCTGTTTTGCTATTATGTGAAAAAGTACACAAAGAATGGCCAGAGTTTTTATTGGCGGGTTTCTACCACGTGACCGGCGGCAAGGGAATGTAATTGGTCCAAATTATTCAATACATTGACGTCATGTTCGTTTTAATACTTTTTAAAATAAAAGTAATCCTTTTTTAATTCAAATTAATGTAATATTATATAATAAAAATTATTTGAATATTTTGCGATATGTTACTCATATATATTGTTTAAATAAATGCTAACACTACTTACCAGTTACGGTGACTCGTCCATTTTCAACAACATGGCGGTTTGTTTACACCGGCATGGCGATAAGGCGGGAAGTAATTTTGTAGATTATGTGCATATTTTTTAAAGAACATCTAACCAAAAATAACCGTTTTCAAATAAAGAACATGTTTATTAAAGGAAATAATGCCATTTTTAATATGTTATTAATATAGAATGGAAAACAAGGCACATGGGCGATACTAATTTCTGACACCAGCGCCATCTTTTATTATAGCTAAGCAAGAAACGGCGGGAAATACAAATCATTTTTCCCAGTCTATACATTACAAACAATTTAAAAATAATAATAAAAAAACAAACAAACAATACATTAAACAAGAAACAATAACTAGCAAAGCTCAGATTATATTAAAAATCTATTTGATGGCAAACGTCATATTATGTTACTTGTAAGAATTACATTACATTTTTAGAATTATTTGATTGATTTGATTTTGTGAAACAATTCACAAAATGGAACGTGAAGTTAAATATAAAATTACATTATAGTTGAAAATCTCTTAAGATTCAATCATAACTATTTACTAATAACGATATAATAGTAATCTTATACAAAGCAATGAGTTATTTCAACAGGCATTATTTATAATTAAGGCGGAACAGTCTTGTCAATATGGCTGCATATCAAAATCACAAGTGCTAAAACTTGGATATTTTCATATTTCTATTTCTCTTGTACAATTCATATGTTCCTTGTCTTTTAATTTTTTTGTTTAAAATATAATCTTCTTTGAAATTAGATACATTGCTCGTTTGGGCAATGAACTTAGTTTCTCTAGGTATAATGTTAACTTTGAAGTCAGTTGTATAGCCACTTCCAGATGTTGACGCTGTTGGAACAAATGGTAGAACTTTTGGTTTTTGTAGACGTTTCTTCGTTTTTCGGCTTTCAGTTTCTTCGTCATTGAGATAAACACTTTCTTCTAAATAATTAGATGGCTTGTTTTTAGGTTTCTTAGCTTCTTCTACTAAAAATTGAGATGTGGATACTGCTTTGGCTTTCTTTGGTTTACGGATTTCCTTTTTGGGATTATCATCCAATTGATTTAAAATGCTAGCCGGTAAGCGAGGAACTTTTTTGTCAAATGAATTTTGCTTCAAAACCTAAAATAAAGGATGCCCATTAATATGCAATACTTTGCTTATAAAATAAAATAAATATTTTAAATTTCATTTATAAGTCTTTTAATTACCTTTGAGGCTGTATTTTCATCATCATCACCCTCTCGTTGTTTACGTTTATTTCTATTTGCTTTTACCATGTCTGTAAAAAAAATATGTAAATTAGGATTTTATCTAAAAATTAAATTGCTACAATATATAACTTTTAATGTATTCAACCTTTACCTGGGATTTCAATTTCAGAATTAACAACGAAAGTGTCCTGTTTTTTCATTTTCTTTTTATCTCTAGAAGATTGTAAATTATTTTCCTTTTCCTGGTCTTCTACAAATAAATATAAAAAAAAACATATTTGTATTGGTCATGTAAATTTACAGTAATTTTTAAAATTATTTATTACTTTATTATAATAAAGCATAAAGCAATCTACATTCAGTTGATCTGGAAAATTTTGATATTTGGAAAATTAAATAAAACATATATTTGTAAGTAGTAGTTGCTATAACTCTTGAATAAACTATACCTACATTAGACTATAACCGAGATAACATAGCACATGAAAATTATTATAAAATAAAATACCTTATATTTGCTATTATAATAGAGAGATGGGTATTAATTGCAAGTATGTAAATAATATTTATTGCTCACCTTTAATATTTTCTTGACTATTTTGTGAAACCTTTAATTTCTTCTTCTGACTACCAACCATCGATTCATTTAGCGTTTTAGAATCATTGTTTTCGCCATCTGACAGAATATATTTCAAATATAAAAAATATATTTTATAATGTTATGCACATCATTAAAATCAGCCTCACGCTTGTATTCCGAACACAGGTAGGCAGAGGGAATCTAGTATTAAATCACTCCGATCCCCACTTTGCGCCTTAACACTAGGTTCTCTCTGCCTACCCCGCTGTGTGCGGGATACAGCGTGAAGTTGATTTATTTATTTGTAGGATTAATAACAAAACAACCATGGACAGATAGTTCAAGCGATATGAGTTCAAGTAATCTGGTATTTATACTTTTTACATTCAATTAAAATATTGATTATTATTAAAAATTTACACATAACGATGCATTTTTACCTTCACAATTGAGTTCTTCTACAGTCTTATTAAGAGATGCTTTTCTTTTACGTTTATTTGAACTGGTTTCTTTCACCTCAGGAATATCCACTGTGACAAAAATGAGAAGAAATATATTTTTTAGTTTCATGCTGTATTCCGCATATAGCAGGGTAGTCAGAGGGAACCTAGTACTAATATGGTCTCTTCCCAGGCACTTTTCGAATTCAAAGTTTGAAAGTATTCATCGCATCACATTCTTGTAACAGAGCCGGGAAATGAAAATTATCCATTATCCTCATTGGGAATCGAACTCACAACCGTCGCGTTTACACGTCATCTAATATGCCACGACGGAACATTGTTCATGGTAACGGTTTTATAGAAAGTTGAGTGCATTTAATTTCATATTTTTTACATAAGATTTAAAATTACATATTTTATAAATAGTAATAGCACTGATATTCGGAAATTAATTAAAAAATATATTTTAATATTCCAAATAGCTTCAAGACTATGCAAGTTAATGAGACAAAGCAAATTTTATATAACAGCTTAATTAGTAATTTCAATAGGATAATACTTTTAAAAAAATACTTAAAAAAACAGAAATTAACAAACCTTGTGCTTCATTTTCTCGAAATTCCGATGTGATTTTCTTCTGACTTCCTGGAGTTTTTATTTTCGATGTATCAAGTGATACTAAAACAAAAAGGTAGTAAAATAATAATTACAGAATGAAAACATATACATATAATACATATATAATGTATATGGATTTGTGGACTTAGTTATAACAATTATATTGATAAAATTCTTGAGAAAATAGTTTGGAAAATGTTTTATTTATTTTCTATTTATTATTATTTTTTGTATAATCTATATATATAAAAGGACTTGTCATTTATAATATAACATTATTCTCACTATAATGTACACCACATTGTATTTTGTTCTTCTTACTCCATGTGCAACTTCGCCAGCGTGTTCTATAAGTTTCTAACTTTATTTTATTTCTAATTTTTGTGAGCGAGCAGATTAAATATATTTTTATATAACATTACATATACTTCATATTCTTGGATGTATTATATATAATACAAGTCCTTTTATATATATAGATATACATAATCTGTTGTAAAATTTAAAACATTTAAATGGACATGTAGTGTGTATAAAAATAAAAGGCCATCGTGACGCAGCCGCACTTCGTCCGACTGCGAGCATAGGTTTTAGGTTATATGCTCGGGAATTATTTTCATTTTCTCGCTTCTCTGGTAACAAAACAAGGTACGGGTAAGTACAAGGTCGGGTTCGTCACTTTGGTCATGCAAAAAAGTGTACATTTGTTTTTTATGCTATGTTGATACACACTATGTAGTATATATATTATTATTATTAATAAATATAAAGTACCTTGAACGATATCTTGTCGTGATTGCGATGATTTTTTCTTTTGACTGCCTGGTGTTTTTATTTTAGATACATCTAGGAGATCTTCCAGTGCAAGTTCTATAAAATAAAAGTCAATGGTTAGCTAGTAGGTGTAGTAAAACCATTTATATTTTCAATTAATATTAAAAAACGTGAAGATTGATAAATGGCTTTAACTATGAATATGTTCTATTATTAATATGTATCACAGACTACAAGTCTGGCTGACTACAACTCAAAAACAAACTGTTTTTTTGGGATTGAACCTACAACTATCACAATTGTGTTTAGACACTGTTCTACTGTAGTAAACTGATTGAAACTGTAGTAAAACAGTGTCTAAACGAACTTAGAATGCCTCAGCCATAGAATGAAATAATTAATATCAAAATACATATATATTTATTTACCTTGATCTTCGTTGATAGACTTTGAGTGTTTCTTCTTTTTTTTTCCACTATTTGGTGTGTTGGTTACGGACTTATTTACTAGCGCTTCATCTTCATCTGTAAAAACAAAAAAAATAATACTTATACTAATTGTTGAACATGTAAAAAGTGTTAAATATATTAAATAAGTTTAAGAAATTCAGAAGTACTTCTATAATCAGACATTAACTGAATTGAATTTTTACTTATTTAAAAATTGCATAAATAGATAAATCGGTATCAAAAAAATTTATTCATTTGATAAATGCTCGTATCTACTCATCACATATACTCGCTCAGCCTATTGATTTCGTAATAAAGGTATGTGGACAGTTTCCAAGAGGCGCAAGTTTGATTCCCACTATGTTAATTTTTTAATACTTTTTCTGTCTTTACTGTGCAATATCATTTTGAAATGCTAAACATAAAAGTCAATACCATTTACTGCATTTTGTGATTCAGAAGAGTGCTTCTTTTTCTTTTGACTGCCAGGTGTTTTAACTACAGATGTGTTAACGACCAATGGTACTGGAATATCTATAACAAATGTTATTAAATATAGATAATAATTAATATTAAAATAATTCATATTATTTCTTTAGATTTACGCTAAGGCAGGGTACGTAAAGTTATCCTAGTGATAAAACACTCTTAAAATTGATTTTACTGTGCAATATCATTTTGAAATGTTAAACATAAAATTCAATACCATTTACTGCATTTTGTGATTCAGAAGAGTGCTTTTTTTTCTTTTGACTGCCAGGAGTTTTAACTACAGATGTGTTAACGACCGATAATACTGGAATATCTATAACAAATGTTTTTAAATATAGATAATTTTTAATATTACAATAATTAATATTATTTCTTTAGATTTACGCTAAGGTAGGGTACGTAAAGTTATCCTAGTGATAAAAACTCGTAAAATTTAATTTTACGAGATATACGAGGGCATGTTCCTTTGTTGCAGACCGAGGAAATGAAAGGTTCTCCAGAGTTTAATTGAACCCACAACCGTCGTGTTTATTAGACGCGGCGACAAATAATTTGATTAGATGGAGTGCCGCTGCGTCACGACAGCTTCACTATTATTTTTCTTTGATTTCAATTATGTATATGAAAAAATGTTTAACAGAGTTAAAATTTCAGTTGTATAATTGTTGAACTATTGAAATTAAGATAATATTAATTACCTTCTTTATTTATCTCATTTTGTTCTTCTGCATTTAATGATTTATTCCACTTTTTGCCGAATGAATTGTTCATGATTATACCACTATCATTTTCTGAAAATAAAAAAAAACATATTTTTTCATACATGTTATCTATATTCAGTAGAGGTTAGCTACTGAAATCACAAAGCAGAAGAGTTTGTTTAGTTGTTGTTGTTAAAATATAACAGATTTTTATTTGAACACAAGAGCGAAGCTATCACTAAAAGCTAACATGAGTAAGTAGTTTAAAATTAAAAATTTAAATGTAATTAATAATTTAAAATATATACATATGTAGTAGTAAAATAGTTAAAAAAAATACCATTCAGTGTGTTGTGATTTTCTGAAATGCGACTCTTTTTCTTTTGACTGCCTGGTGTTTTAATTAGTGTAACATTAGTGGCTTGCACTTCAGAATCTAGAAGAAATTACAAAAAACAACATTAATATTTTAGTGTTTTTTTATTAATTTAAAAAAAACACTAACATATTAATTGGCCATTGTATTATCTACTGCGCATTGAATTCCTCCATAAAATACAAATTGGCTCAGCTAACTCCATAAAATACAAATTGGGAGCAATAACTTCAAAAAAATCTCTATAATATATTATTTATTTACCTTTTTCACTTGTTCCATTGTCTTGGTCTTCTATTAAAGTTTCGCTCTTATTTTTACTTACAGAAGCATTCAAAGATTTATTTTTAACATTTTCACATTCTGCAAAGAATTAAAAATATTGTTTAGGAATATTTGAATATCATATTAAGTAAGAAGTATTTATTTTGAATTAATATGTTTACAATTCAAGTGGAACGGTGTTAGACTGAAAACGCAATGAGTGTGGGTTTGATTCTCACTTAGGATAAACAATTATGTTCATTTCCTCGCTCTGGTAAGTATGCTAAGCGCAGCGTTGATTTTCTCCGTTTCCTCCAATCAACACAATTAAATGTGCTTTGCCATGAGGTGTTCTTAACACTAGGTTTTCTTTACAAACCTGTCTCAACTGGCTGTACTTCACATATAGATTTATTTTTCTTATTCCCACTCAAAGATATATTTAAAGATTTATCAGCAATATTTCCATCATCTGCAATTAAATGCGAAATATATAAATAAAAGTACAGAAGATGAATGAAGAAGTGCCTACCCTGCTATATGCAGGCACGAAGATTAAAATTATCCATAGTTATAAAATTATAATAATACATCATTTAGAACCGTTATGTTCATTTATTTTGAAGTACAAATAAAAATAACAAGAAATACTACTACATACCTATATATAATACTAATACCTGAGGTATTACGATTAGTTAACATTATATAAATTAAAATATGATTATATTTTGATATGAAACTGTAAAAATGTATTACCAATCTGTTCAGCTTGTAATTTTTTATTTTTCTTCTTATTTTTCTCACTGCCTGGTGTTTTCACAATTGATTTATTGATTGATTTTTCCAAAACAAAATCTAAAAATATTATTTACAAAATATAAATTTAATATTTTATTATACTATTCTAAGAAAATATTTTTTTATAATATTCTAGGATGTGTTTGACGTGTCGTAGCGTAGTGGAGGTAGCGTCCTTATGTAAACGCGAACAGTCGTAAGTTTGTTTGCCATTCGGGTGAAAACAATATTTTAACTTCCCCACTGACAAGTTAAAACAATGTGTTGAATTCCACTGCTGGATATGCAATATTTCGAAATATAATTTGGGTGAAAAGTGAGTAACGGATTGTTTGTATTTTCGGAATGAATATTCACCTGTTTCATCTTCTCCATTGGTATCTACGTCAATATTTTTCTTTGCTTTCTGGAATGAAACCTCTATTGGAGCTTCGTCTGAATTATTTCCATCTAGAATAAAAATAAAATGAGGTTTCTTTGTTTTATACAAGAACAATATGGCCATATTTAAACTACAAACAAAATATGTCAGATACAATATAATAAAATGCGTTTTACAGATTATCTACAATATGCAGAAAGATATAAAATGTTGAAAACCTTATACACTTGTTACAATTTATCTGTATTGTCAGCATCTCTGTAGGGTGTTTTTTTACATTTTAGTAATGTTAGAAAAAGTACTTATGTTATTGAAGTTTAATTAGGACTTACCATTGTCTTGTATATATTTTTTTTCTTCAGTCTTTATATTTTTATTAACAGATACGTTTTGAGATGTATGTGTGCCTTCTGTATCAATGAAAAAGCTGACATTAGTTTCTTCTGTCAGTGAAGTGTTGTTAGCCTGAATGCTTGTATCTGAAAAGACATATTTAATTAACAATACTTATTACATAACAATATATCATTTTGATACAAATAATGCAATAATAGAATAATATTATAAATAGAAGAATATTATAATATTATTCTATTATTATTATATATATAGTGAAAAATAATCATTAAGAAAGTCTTGTTTTATTTGTACTGCAGAAATTTCATAATGAGATTTTATCTTTAATAATACTGCTCAAATATTATTTGATAAATAACTCACCATTATCAATATCTCTTATATCCATTTTGCCATCTATCCGTTTTAATGTTATTATCTGTTCTTTATCATCCTTTTGCTTTACATCTTCACTATTGTTACTGTCTTCAGAGAAAAGCAAATGTAAATCAATTGAATCAGAGGAACCATCGTCTTCTAGATCTTTGACTTTAGATTCAACAATTTCTTTTTGTTTCTTAATTTTCTTAGTAGTTTTGACTTGAGTGAGATTTAATTCATCAACTATAGGCATTTTTTGTTTCTTCGTTTTCTTATCAAGATTTAGCGATATGTCAACAGTTTTTGTTTTCTTTTTGTTTTTGTTTAGACCTTCCAACATTGAGTCATAATTTTGCATAATTTCAGTGTCACTGCTCAATGAAATATTTTCATCGTCATCTTCTTCAGAAGCATCCAAAGGATCGATTTCTGTTTGAGTCTTTGTTATTTCATTTGTATCCACATCCATATCCATTTCCTCAGAATTAATAAAAGCAATGGATGCATTTTCTTTTTTAGGTGTCTTTGGTTCTTCTTTTACTTGGATGGTGGCTAGTGGATCTGTCTCTTTTATGCTCTGATTAGCAATTGTTATTTCCTTTTCATTTACAATACTATCCTCACATACGCTTGCAGAGAGGCGTTTAGTTTTCTTAGATTTCTTAGCAACATCATCTTCAAGCATATTGCCTTCGTTTGTTGAATCAAGTCTCATTCTATTATTTTTACGCAGTTTCGGTTCTGATTCAGAATCAGATTCAGATGAACTCAATTGTTGTTTCTTGTTCCTCTTAGTTTTACCCAATTCGGAGCTTGAACTTTTATTTAGAGTATTTAATTTGTGTCTCGATTCAAACATTTCTTTGGATGCCTTCTTTTGTTCTTTTTTTTTCCGTTCGTTATATTTTTTCTTAGATTTCTCGGTCATTTTAAGTTCATTATCGCTCATGGTTAAGTCATCTTCAGTCCCATCCAGTAACTCATTATCTTCTTCAGCTGAACTCACAACAAAGGAATCTTTTTCATAGTCTGAATCCTCAGAAAATTCATCTTCAGAAGTAAGGGTTTCTCCTTTCTCTAGTATTTCATTCTCTCTCACATATTCCCGTTCGTCTTCATTTTGACTGTCACCAGATTGATAATCGTCTCCAGCATCACTCGCTTTATCATCTAATAAGTTGCTATTGTCCTCTGATTCATCATTTTCATTGTCAACTGATTCATTATTTCCATTGTCATCTGATTCATCAGTTTCGGCAGACGTTTGAAATTTAGGTGATAGTGATAGTTTAATTTTTCTTTTAATGTTTAAGTATTCTTCATCGGATTCTGAATCTGTATTTAAATCATTCTGTTGTTGAGACACATTTTTTTTAGACGAATTTAAACTTTTGTTTTTAGTACTGTTTTTTTCATCAGCTACTTTGGTTTCAGCATTCAATTCTTTACCTATTGAGACATTAAGTTTAGATTGATTTCGTTTCTCAGATTTTATGCTAATTTCTTTGATATTTAGATTATCTTCTTTATCTGAATCATTTTCATCTGAAGAAATTAGGTTTTGACTTTTTTTAGATAAATTGACGCTTTCTTTAAGATTTTTACTGTCATTAGCTGAAATTATTGATGTGTTAGCATTGAGAGCTAATTTTTGTAAATTCTTTTGCTGTAGAGGTGTGCTTGTTGTAACACAATTAAGTGAGATATTCTTTTTGTTAATTTCATTTTCTTGTGTAACATTTAGATTTTCAATTGGTTCTGAAATAATTTCATTTTTAAATTGAGGAGATTTTAATACATTACTAATTTCGTTGGATGAAGCATCTTTTAATTGTGACAATATAAGAGTACTTTTGTTCTCATTACCACTTTTTTCTAAATTGTTTGAAATGGACGATTTTCTCTTTGATTTATTTAATTTTTCTCTATTATTACTTTTGTCTAATACTGGAAAAGGTGAAACTGAATTTCTTTTAGATGAACTTTTTTCATTATTTTCCGTTTCTACTATTAAGCTCTCTTGTATGGTTTCATCAACATCCATTGGTTCACAACTTAAATTGACTCCAGATTTATCTTTGTTATCATTTAAAACACTTTGATTTTTTGAAAGTAATGTGAACTGTTCTTTTTCTTGAATTGAATGTTCTACTACTGGGACACATTGATCACCACTTTCACACATGTTTTGCATATTTTTCCCATGATTTGTATCAGAGTCCTCATCCACCAATACTAAAGTTTGCACATTAGTACTTGCTCCTTTTTTAAATAGCTCAAAAATATCATTTTTTGATTTATTGTTAATGGTAACAGAGACTTCCTCGTTTATTTCAGATTTATTTTGACTTTTATTTGCAGATACATCATGTTCTTTTACTATAAAATTGCCACTGTTGCTATTTTTTCTTTTAGATAATGATTTGTCTTGCATGCTTTTATTAATTAATGCATCACCTGAATCACTAATTAACTGTTCAGGATCCTTATTCATAATTTTTCTTTTAGAACTTTCGTTATCACTATAGAAATTACTTTCATTTTCTAGAGTTAATGTAGTCCAAGATTTAGTTCTTTTCCTTGTATCTAAGTTATTTTTATCATTAATGCTGGATACAGTTTTACTAAGATTATCTGTTTTTATCTTAGAAACTTTTTTCACTTCCAAATCTTTAATTAAATTTGCACTTGATATTGATAACCTGCCTTTTGTCTCATTATCTGTGGGTGGCTCTTTATGACTATTATTTGATTCTTGAGAGTTTGGTAAAGAATTGTCAATGGATTTTCTGGATGGAATATTTTCATCTTGTTTTTCAGGTGTGGATTCATTTTGATCATCTTTCTTCACTGGACTATTCTTTTTACTTTTTTCTACTAGCCTTGGGCTTTTCCGCACACTATTGGGAGAAATAGTGTCTAAATGGGAGTCTTTGGCAGCATTGCTTATTGATTTTCTTTCATTGTTTTCAGGTTCTTCCACTATTATTTCTGTTATTTGTATGGCTGGTTTAGAAGCTGGTATTTCAGCTGTAAGTATTAAAGAAAATAAATGTTATTGTAAATATGTAAGATATTAGAAATAATTTTTTTTAATATATTGTTAGCGAACTAAAAGACTATAAAAGCAGTGGAATTGTGTCAATCAGGGGCAGTAACTTTTTGGCAATGGTCCTAATTGGAAGGAAACTCGTGTGAAGTGTTGTTATTAGGTACATATCACTTATTACAATTACATAGTACCTCTTTCTGAATAATTTAGAAAAAAAACAGTTGAACTGATAACCTCCTTTTCTTTCAGAAGTTGGTTAAAAAATAGACAAAATATGTTTTAACTTGTTTTTTAAAAAAATAACCACTTCCTATTTTTAACAATATAATATAAATAAATTTCTACATTACCTTTATCAACACTGGAGGCAGAATCTTTGCGAATCCTTCGTGTTTGTCTTACAGGTGTTAATGGAGTTTCAGAGTCACTTCCTGAAATAACATGGACGAAGCTTTAATTTTTTCCTATTATTAATTTTTTTTATAAAATCCAGAGTAAATTAACAGTATTTTAGTAACCTGTCTTTACTCAATTTCTATAACAAAAATATGTATAATACACAAATAGATAAAAGTTATCTATAATTTATATTAATCTCCATTATTGCATGTGGTATTCACTTGTAGGTAATGAATTTAATTATAAGGAATATAAATTTAAGATAATCATTATTGTGTAAAATATGTTTAATCTAATTACCACTGGTGCTTCTTAATAAATAAATAAGAAAAAAGTTGAAGCCATTGTGGCTCATTTGGGTAGTCTGATTGAAAATAAAATGGTTATAGGTTTAACTCCCTAGGGATAGTGTACTTTTATTTATCTGCTTTGGTAAAAAGAATTCAGTTGATTTCTTCTACTCAAATACAGCCTGTAAATGGAGTATGGATTGGTTTGCCACTAAGTTTTCTCTGTCTACATTAAGCATAAAGCAAAATATTATAAAATACATACCAACTGCAGAAGTTCTTCTTGAAGCCCTTTTGGCTCTTGGAGAGTCAACATTTACTGCAGTCTCTGATACAATGCTTGTGTTAGATTTAATCCTTGTGCTACGTCTTGAAGGAGTTACTGTTTTCTCTTCAACAGCATCTTTTATTTCTTTTGTAGTGGTTTTCTTGGTTGTTTTAGTTGTGTTTTGTGGAGCTTTAGAGTAAAATTTTAAAATTATTATGTATAAAATTAATTCAGAATTTATTAATTATTACACTTTTAATTAAGCTAATAATTAATTGTAATTAATTGTATTTTCTTTGGGAAATAAAGCGTTTATAAATAAATAAAATTAGCTAGCCTTTGATGTGATATTACTCACAGAAAAGCCTATATTACATTTGTAATTGTAACTAAATAAATAAAAGACGCTAACTATTTTCGTCAATAAGTTCCAACTCTGGCTTGGCTCTCCTACCACCTCTTTTTTTTGTGGGAGTGTTTAGTGCAGGTGATTTGTTCTCCTCTGATTGTTCAACAGATAATCTTCTTCTCAAACGAGTCACTGGAGCTGAAAACGTAATTTAAAGACTTATAAATACGCGACACTATATTTTAATATTTATTAGTGGTGATTCTATACCATTATTAAATACAAAGGTTTTTTTTAATTTATTACAAAACCAAGTTACTTTAGTAATATTACAATATAAACGAATAATTTCTTATAAAGATTGTAATAAGTATAGCCTGATAATTCTAAGTAATTTGAAAGCATGAGGTACCGGACAAAAATTGATAACGCGTAATACGAAGGAAATTCCGATATTTCGCAATATATATTAAGTAATATCTACAAACCTTTGACGCCTGCGTCTTCTTCCATAATTAGTCAAATATTAATAATAAGTATAATCGGTTTTAAATAAATTAGAAAAACACGTGCAATACACCGACAAATTCAAACTCGCGTTTGAGGTTGAGACTTGAGATAATGGTCGAACAGCTGTTGAGACGCCGCGAACTGTCAATTCAAAACCGACGCGTGCTGGAGTACGGCAACACTATCAACTTCCGCTGAATTATCATAGACAAAATTAATATAAGGCCATTCTTATTTTGTTTTTATATATGGTATCAATAATTCGAACAAGGTAGTTTTAATACAAAAAAATATATGTAATAATATATAATTCAATCTACATTATACAATACAATTCAAAATATATGTGTACATGTTTTTATACGATGGTACCTTATTAAAAATTCTGATAGATCTGTGTCCTGTACGTATGATACATAATAAAAGTTTAATTTTTTTACCCTATACTATTAGATATAATTTTAATAATTAATCATTCAGCGCTAGCGCTAAGGTTTTGAGCTTGTTTATAATTAGTCTTTATTGTGATATATCTTAATGATGTCTCTCTGGTAAATTAGCAAAAAATGCAGCTTTATTCGATGAATTGAAAGTTTCAATATATTAGTACAATAAATGTTATATTTTTACAATTGGTAATATATTTTTACAATTGGTAAAAATATAACATTAAATATAACATTGTTATCAACGTCATAATTTTTTACCAATTTATATAGAAAACTTCTCCTTTTGTAAAGAATTCAAGAATCGCCGTTTGAATAGATATTCATAATCATAATAAAGACGCACTGTCTGTATATCATCTTAGAAAATAAATATTTTATCTCTATAGTTTTTGTTCATTTTTATTCCTTTCACCATTCTTTCCAATGACTGTCATTGGAAAGAATAGTGAAACCAATAGTCAACGTTAGGGTTAAGTGGGTCCGCACTTAAAAGGACATCAAGGACATAGAAATAGCATTATACCCTCAGAATTACCGTAACAAGGTTTATCCGTTCCGTTTAGTTTAATAGATATAAATCCCTTGAAATAATAAGTAAAAGGTACAAATAGGTAGGCAGGACCCGTTTTTTGATTTTATAATTTACAAACAACCATACAGATTATTAAATATTTAAGTACTTTATTTGAGGACTACTACAAGGATTGTTGTACAAAAAAATGTTACAAATAAAATAAATAGTACACCAATTGCTGTAAAGTTTCATATGAATCCGTTCAGTAATTTTAACGTAAAAGTGCAACAAACTTCCATCCTCACAAATTTTTATATTCATAATATATAGTAGGACTACAACTAGGTGTAATAAGTATTAGTAGGATAGGATGCAATTAATCTGTTTTTCTGGCTTCTTGCTTATCCTGCAATACATAATCCTTAGCAGTAAAAACAGAGTGTTTTGTGGAATAAGCGTGAAGCTAAAAAAAATATGGAACCTAGAATGCAGACCATGTGTGATAAGGGGCGAAACTAAAATATAGTTATTCCACCTAGAACAGATATTTTTTTTGTTATGCTTAATAAATTCCCGCTGTATCACTAGCGGGGTAGCCAGATCTCCGTTCCGAGCGCCAGTCGCTTAATAAATCGATTATTTTTAACCGACATTAAAAAAGGAGGTTCTCAATTCGTCGGAATGTTTTTTATGTATGTCCACCGATTAATCGGGAATGCCTGAATCGATTTGGATAATTATTTTTTTGTTTGAAAGGGTATTATACCCACCTCACAGGTGGTTCAATCTGCTTAGTGTAAAAGTTAGAGAATTAAATCACTATTATCCATCACCAAGTCATTTCTGCCTACCATATGCAACGTTGAAAAAAATATGAAATTAAAAAAAGTGTCTACAACTTGCACATACGATATCAACGGACTAAATATGAAAGAGTCGACGCCCTACGTCGCGATAGGAAATAGGTTCATGGCAGATTGATGGGGATTTTCCCTGTCGCAACAGTTAGACTACACTCGAGTGTTTTTGATTTTTCGAATCTATCCAGTCGTTATTTGAAACTCGAAGAGGATTGAGTGTTTTAGAATTTCTCGATTCTTTTTATTTATAGTTTCATATTGCAGCGTATTGTGAGTCAATATTCCAAATATGTTCCATCATATACTCGTACGCTGTAAATAAATCTGCATTCTGCAAACTATATTGGAATTTTGTTTCGTTTAATATTGTTTCCATTAAATTAATTGAAACTTTGTTTAACATACAACAGTATTAGTAAGTAGTCATTGAAATTCCCTGCAAATAGAAATTAAAAATAAATAAAGAAAAGGTTTTGTTTAAATTGTATAATTTATAAAATAGATACATAGTAATTAATTTGTATGTAATAATACAAAATAATAAGCATTTAAATCATCGTATTTCGGCTTTTACGATACATTATTTCAAGAGCATCGCGGGCCAAGTAGGAACTCCTCGTAACAGAAATGAACCTGACTTATCCGCTATCCTCCGCGAAAACAACGGCCTGAATGAACCTGAAGTTATGAAATAATACGTAGTCTTGTTCACACAACAATGCTAACCGCTTATTGCCTCCGCGCAAAGACCTTCTGAAAAAAACATTCCTTTCATTCGAGAAATATGAGAAAGAAATTGTGATCACTGCAATATGAACTATTGTTCGTAACTGAATGCTTCTGCACGATATTGATTCTCTTTATTTGTAATTATTCTACAATGAAATGAAATTCCTTCATTATTGTTTTTTTCTATACTATTATTACACTATTTTCATTCTGTTTTCCATTTTGTTCTTATTTAAGTATCAGAGATCGGAACGTTGTATCAAAATGTTCTCTATATCTACGAGTACGATATAAAATGAATATCAGTTTATATTAAAGATTTGTATTACAATATTTTATTGTTCGGAAACAAAATATACTCATTGAATCACAAATGTATGTCATGTGATTTTTTTTTTCAAAAACCATTATTTATTTCTCAATTATTTATATATTTTAGTTTAATACGTAGTAACTAGCTTAGCTTTTGCATTTATCTAGAACAGCGTAAATGATACCGTTTCTGTGATTTGTTTAGAATATCCATTCAAATACATTCACTAAGAATTAAATCTAAACTGTATTGAACATTTTACGTTCTCTTACCGTTTTTTTATTTTTACTTTGGTCAATCGCCAGACGAAATCTTATTAAAGACGCTGCGCTACAACTTGCAATAATTGAATTGTCTTTAGATCACCGTTCTCTGCCGTTGCTTCAACATGACCTTAATACTTTTCCAATGATTTTCTTTTATCTAAAATCTTATTTCTTATTTATGGAATATATCATTTATAGTTAACGCTATGATGGCGTAGTTGAGAATAATACGAAGGAGCTCGTTAAGAGGTCGATTCTCATTAGGGTATGATTCTATATACCTTGTATTAAGAATATTATAGATATTATAGATAACTAGATTTTTGTGTGTATCATAATCACATTTTCATATTAAATTCAGTATGAACCTGAAAACCTAGCATTTGTTATCTTGGCTTAGCGCCAGTGCGCTTTATAAGCCCTTTGTGGGTCAACGGTATCATACTAGTTGGCATATCTTATCTGCTGTAGAAACATGGGTTTATTATAAAAAAATACACATTACCTCTTAACTTATGTTTCTATGTGTTCACAGATCCTATTCCGCACGGTGATAAGCTTAGTGTTAAATTTCGCCCCGTATCTTGCTGGCCTTGGTTTATTTAGGTACTTGATGCATAGAGTGTGAACAGAGGCTCAGCGTGTGACTATAAGCGCGACGGTTGGGGGTTCGATAATTATTTAATATTTTCATTCACTTTTGGTAATAAGAAAACCATTTAACACGCTAAATTCACCTAGCAATTTCGGCGAAACGTCTTAAACACAGCGGGAAACAGCGTGAATCACATAGATATATAAGTTTAAATTAGATAATTAAAATTAAGGTATATAAGTATAGAGAAAGCATTAAGCTAAAGAAAAAGCTTAAAAAATAGATAAAATACTTTTTTCTACGGTATTCTTTTATTTAATAAAATGTGCGCATTCGTATATAGGCTACAATTACTTTGTAGTATAACTATGTATAAGAGGGAGATATTAACGAGTAAAAATTGTAGGTCGCGAAGAAATCTCTTTTGTACTCGTACATATATAGAGAATACTTCATAAGGAATCGTACGCTTTATACTAGAAGCAAAGTAATGACCCATTAAAAAAAAAATGAAGTGGCACATCTATGTAAAACATAGATCATCATTGATTGAGAATGTGAGAATGATGATGTAAATCTTAACCAATATTAAATTTATTTGCAGCTGGGATCCGCTGACCTTTCAGCTTTTGATGGCAAATTCCAATTTTCGTTTACCACCTGTATTGTAGTGCGGTTTCGTAGAAATTTCCTTCCATGTGCCACCGAACTGTGGAATGGCCTACCCGCGGCAGTGTTTCCAGTTCGGTACGATATGGGTACCTTCAAAAAGCGCGTCTATCTCCACCTCAAAGGCTGGCAACGCACCTGTAGCCCCTCTGGTGTTGCACGGGGTCGTGGGCGGCGGTGATCACCATCAGGTGACCCGAACGCTCGTTTGCCTTGTCCTTTTATCCATAAAAAAAGAAATTGTTCAGTTATAATTTTGTTTAAAATCATTCATTATGATTACAGTAGGCATTGAGAAAAATATTTATTGTAATTATTTTCATCATCATTCATCACTTCACTTTTTTTTTTTTTTGTTTTAATAAATATTAAATTCAGGAAAAAA
>JAKRZM010000615.1:389324-414950 GCA_036379175.1 Heliconius cydno galanthus
GTTCATGGCAGATTGATGGGGATTTTCCCTGTCGCAACAGTTAGACTACACTCGAGTGTTTTTGATTTTTCGAATCTATCCAGTCGTTATTTGAAACTCGAAGAGGATTGAGTGTTTTAGAATTTCTCGATTCTTTTTATTTATAGTTTCATATTGCAGCGTATTGTGAGTCAATATTCCAAATATGTTCCATCATATACTCGTACGCTGTAAATAAATCTGCATTCTGCAAACTATATTGGAATTTTGTTTCGTTTAATATTGTTTCCATTAAATTAATTGAAACTTTGTTTAACATACAACAGTATTAGTAAGTAGTCATTGAAATTCCCTGCAAATAGAAATTAAAAATAAATAAAGAAAAGGTAAACAAATTGCATAATTTATTAATTAATTTTAATTGTATACTCAATATACCAGTCACTGTCTATTATCATACTATT
The DNA here is from genome assembly GCA_036379175.1 of Heliconius cydno galanthus. Classification (NCBI taxonomy): domain Eukaryota; kingdom Metazoa; phylum Arthropoda; class Insecta; order Lepidoptera; family Nymphalidae; genus Heliconius; species Heliconius cydno. Next base: position 389,768 of record JAKRZM010000615.1, read on the forward strand.
TGTATTTCATTACATACAAAATAAAAAGCATTTAAATTATTGTATTTCGGCTTTTACAATACATTATTTCAAGAACATCGCGGGCCAAGTAGGAAGTCCTCGTAACAGAAATGAACCTGATGTATCCGCTATCCTCCGCGAAAACAACGGCCTGAATGAACCCGAAGTTATGAAATAATACGTAGTCTTGTTCACACAACAATGCTAGCCGCTTAATATTGCCTCCGCGCAAAGACCTTCTGAAAAAAACATTCCTTTCATTCGAGAAATATGAGAAAGAAATTGTGATCACTGCAATATGAACTATTGTTCGTTACTGAATGCTTCTGCACGATATTGATTCTCTTTATTTGTAATTATTTTACAATGAAATGAAATTCCTTCATTATTGTTTTTTCTATACTATTATTACACTATTTTCATTCTGTTTTCCATTTTGTTCTTATTTAAGTATCAGACATCAGGACGCGTATCAAAATGTATTCTATATCTACGATATTAAATGAACATCAATTAAAAATTTGTACTTGTATGTAGTAAAAAGCTTAGCTTATCCATTTATCTAGAATAGCGTAAGTGATATTGTTTCTGTGATTTGTTTAGAATATCCATTCAAATACATTCACTAAGAATTTAATCTAAACTGTAATGAACATTTTACGTTCTCTTACCGTTTTTTTATTTTTATTTTGGTCAATCGCCAGACGAAATCTTATTAAAGACGCCGCGCTACAACTTGCAATAATTGAATTGTCTTTAGATCACCGTTCTCTGCCGTTACTTCAACATGATCTTAATACTTTTCCAATGATTTTCTTTTATCTGAAATCTTATTTCTTATTTATGGAATATATCATTTATAGTCAACGCTATGATGAGATTTTTGTGTGTATCATAATCACATTTTCATATTAAATTCAGTATGAACCTTAAAACCTAGCATTTGTTATCTTGGCTTAGCGCCAGTGCGCTTTATAAGCCCATTGTGGATCAACGGTATCATGCTGGTTGGCATATCTTATCTGCTGTAGAAACATGGGTTTATTATAAAAAACAACACAACACCTCTTAACTTATGTTTCTATGTGTTCACAGATACTATTCCGCACGGTGTTAAGCTTTGTGTTAAATTTCGCCCCGTATCTTGCTGGCCTTGGTTTATTTAGGTACTTGATGCATAGAGTGTGAACAGAGGCTCAGCGTGTGACTATAAGCGCGACGGTTGGGGGTTCGATAATTATTTAATATTTTCATTCACTTTTGGTAATAAGAAAACCATTTAACACGCTAAATTCACCTAGCAATTTCAGCGAAACGTCTTAACACTATGTTACTCCTGCTTATCCTGTTACATGCGGGAAACAGCGTGAATCATATAGATATATAAGTTTAAATTAGATAATTAAAATTAAGGTATATAAGTATAGAGAAAGCATTAAGCTAAAGAAAAAATAGATAAAATACTTTTTTCTACGGTATTCTTTTATTTAATAAAATGCACATTTTATTCATGCACATTCGTATATAGGCTACAATTACTTTGTAGTATAACTATGTATAAGAGGGAGATATTAACGAGTAAAAATTGTAGGTCGCGAAGAAATCTCTTTTGTACTCGTACATATATAGAGAATACTTCATAAGGAATCGTACGCTTTATACTAGAAGCAAAGTAATGACCCACTAAGAAAAAAAAATGAAGTGGCACATCTATGTAAAACTCAATCATTGATTGAGAATGTGAGAATGATGATGTAAATCTTAACCAATATTAAATTTATTAGCAGCTGGGATCCGCTGACCTTTCAGCTTTTGATGGCAAATTCCAATTTTCGTTTACCACCTGTATTGCAGTACGGTTTCGTAGAAATTTCCTTCAACGCGCCACCGAACAGTGGAATGGCCTACCCGCGGCAGTGTTTCCAGGTCGGTACGATTTGGGAACCTTCAAAATGCGCATCTATCTCCACCTCAAAGGCCGGCAACGCACCTGTAACTCCCCTGGTGTTGCACGGGGTCTTGGGCGGCGGTGATCGCCATCATGTGACCCGAATGCTCGTTTGCCTTGTCCTTATTTCCATAAAAAAATATATATATTTGTTCAGTTATAATTTTGTTTAAAAATCACTCATTATGATTACAGTAGGCATTGAGAAAAATATTTATTGTAATTATTTTCATCATCATTCATCACTTGACATTTTTTTTGCCTGGATTAAATAAATATTAAATTCAGGAAAAAAAATAGCGAGAAAAAGTAACAGAATAGGTACTAGTTTAGTTCATATAGTTTAGAGATCCACTAGTCGTTAGTTACAAAAGTCAAAGTTCACGAGCGTCGCCTAATGCATTTAATTATCTCCCGTTAAGAATTCCTCACGTCGAAATTCCTAAAGGTTAACTAATGAGGTATAAATTCGAGATGGTTTCGGCCAGCCGTACACAACTAGCTGACTACTTCTCTAACTTTCAATAACTTGGATCTCAACGTCAAGTTCTTTGTATAAAATTAGAAACTTGGCAATCGGCTTTGAAAGTTCTACATTTTAGAAATATTAAAGAAAATTTAACAATGTCTTTCTACTATAAAACAATATGATAGTTTGTAAATATGAAATATAATACACATATTTAATTGTAATAAACATAACGATTTCAATTAAGCTAATTAAGTATCTGATATTAAAACCTGTAAAGAAATTTTTGTTTGCACAAATACACTCTGAGAAGCGCTCAAAAATATATTTAAATGTGTACAATATAACTTTACTGACTTTGTTTTTTTATTTCTTGTTTTGGTAATTTAACGTAGCCTTCGAATCCATAACATTTGTTAACCTAAAAAGAAAGAAGATATTAGCATAATGAGACCTTCCTATAAACGTTTTATTTCTTTTTTTATGTACTTTGCTAACTTTTGAAACGGTTGTCCTTAGAACAACTCCAAGATAATTACTGAGAAGCGAAAGAAATAAAAATGGAAAACGACATTATCCTCAACATATTTTTTAACGATAGTACATAAATTTGAAAAGTTAGGAAAGAAATAAATATGAATGCACGTTTTGGTGCGTAAGAAAAATGATTCTGTAAAAGTTGGGAAAAGAAACCTTTGAGTCTACCTTTTACAGTTTCCCCGTAGGAAGGCAAATTGCAGGCTTTTAAACTTTGAAGCAGCCTCGAAGAAGCAATAATCGACGAAACATTACTGCTTGGAAGTCCAATATGTGGGCTCAAAGCAATCCACATTGAACAGGTATTTTCCTCATACATATATAACAGCTATCTATATGCATGACTTAATTTTTTTGAAAAAAATTTATAATAGATTGTGTATGTATTAAAAATTATATCAGAGCCTTTTTTAATAAAATATAATATTCTGTTGTATATATTTAACATGATTCATTTCAATGTTTTTATATAAACTATATTATTAAATAAAGAGGACGATTTTATTTCAATTTAGCGTATGAATGATATAGGTTTAAATTTTAATTTGTAGACATTATCGAAGTTATCTAATTAAAACTTGAAAGTAAGTTTCGAGGTCATTTCTCTCACCTTCCATTTTAATGTTGGCGGAGCGCCAGCTCGCTTTGTAGCTCCATTGTGGATCAGCTGCATCAAGCGCCGAGCCTATTGGCTTACTTTTGTATAAACAAAGTGGTGGCCATTAAGGGATCGCACTATAGTTTTATAGTTTTTAGACGTAAATATATAATAGCTAAGATAGGCACATGTTATATTATTATATTTAATAAAAAGTCGCCAAATTTGCGAGTTAGAATCGCCCGCCGCCCACTGAATTTTTGATATTAATTAATAATTTTATGATACCTCCATGCGATCTCAAGACAAAAATTGGTCCGATAAGAGATCCGTTTTTTCCTTTTAAGGTACGGAACCAAAAAATAAACCATTTATGGTCGCTTGCATACAATTACAAGTAAATTGCAAAGTAAGCACGTTACACTTTTTGCGAACAATATTTTGACTTACATAGTCTTATATTATAGATTTATATATTCTTATATTCATTTGTTAACAATAATTAATACTGAGACTTGAGACGGCGCGTATTGTGCGGAGGTTCCTCTCTCTGGAGCCCTAGCCACCGATAGCTTGGACTCTTGTCCCGCCCTCGGAAGAGTGGTTTTTTTATATTTTTTTATAAAATTTAAAAATGTAAAATTGATTCACTAATTTAATAAAAGTATATTCAAGTTTATTAATATAAATAGATATAATTAGAATACATGATAGTAAGATTGTGAAGTCGTCGTGGCCCGCTGACACAAGGGTGTGACTGTAGAAGCGACGGTTTTGGGTTCGATTTCCACGTGAGGAAATAAAAAAATATATATTTTCCTCGCTCTGGTAAGGAGGCAAAGCGCGGCGTGGAGTTCTGCAACTCGACTCAAAGAAAAATAGGGAACGGAAGTGTCTTAATGGGAAATAAGTGTCTAGGTTTCCAGGTCTGCTTACCCTTCTATGCGCGGGATACAGCGTAGAGTTAAAAAAAGAATAAATTATACATTTCAGTTATTTAATATCTATAAATGTTATCTATAATGTTTTAAAATATTATCCTATAAGCCATATTGTACCAAGTTAACTATGACTCTCCATTATTATTCGATGAAAGAGATGAGAATGAAATTGAATTTGAAGAAAATGGAACTACTATTTACTTGACAAAAGGTTTTGTTCTTTCCCAGTTATTACTGAAGATCTGATTCATTATTAATTCTTACATTTATTGCTAATAGAGCTAATTAAAATGTGGACAATGCTGGATATTTCTGATATTTAAATTATATTTTAAGTAAAGGAAAATAATTTTAAGAATATTTTCATTTTGACATCGATATTGACCAAATACAATTGTTGTTAATTTAGACTTTAGATCCTGTAATTAAAATATACGAGGAAAAATTTATTGGCACTACAGCTTTCCGTAGTCTACGGGAGCGAGGCCACATGTAAAAGCTAGCTAATTATAAAAAAAATTAAAGTCCAAATTTATTACTACAGTTTCAGGTTAACTATAAATAATTTTGTTCTAAAATTAATACTTTTCCGTATTACCCTACCATGCTCCATAAATGATTAGAGCAACCTATTACATTCCTGTTGCATATGAGATGTGATGCAAAAGAGAATTGTATATTGACGAAAGCTTCAGAGGCATTCCAGCATAGTGCAATTTGCATTTCACCAGTTTGCAGCCAAACTATGTATAATATATGAATATATATAAACAGAATTTTAAAGTAAATTTTATACGTACTCGTATGTACTTTAATATTTGTTAAAAGCTATATAAATGAGTATATTAGCTGTAATATCTACGAATTCTCGTGCATTTTCTGTTAGGTAACCTTAAATGAATGTAGATTCCACTTCTTATTTTTTAAATATAACTCAAGTTTACTAGAAGAATTGAAACAAACAGCAAATTTTAAGCTTTGATTTTAAGCAGACTATACGGGATCGATATGGATTTTTGTTTTTTAATTCAAATTTCTTTTTTTTTTTTCTACTTCTTTAATTTAAATTTCAAATTTGAGTGATATGTACCACTCGTTAGGCTTTCCACCGAGACCTACCAAAACGGGCCCGACTTTCAGTAATGAAGAAAACGATGAAGAAGTTTTAATTAGCTATTAAACGTGACCGAATGTATTGGTTTTACTTAAAAAACGCCATAAATTGATATACAGTGATTTCCCTTCAATTTTGTAAGTGCAAACTCCGAATTAGCTTTTCAAGTGCTCGAGTACCAAGCAAATTGCTAGCTATAAAAGCTTAAAAGAAGCAATAATTGAAGAAACATTACCGTTTGGAAGTTCAATATCTTGGCAGAAAGCGTTTCTCGTCGCATTGAGAATTTTACCTTAATGTAGATACACTGGTATGTCGAATGACATTTGGAAAGCTTTTAGTTCTTAGCTATCATTTCGTAAGCATCGAGGGTACTTTAAATAAATTAATTAAAAAATAGATTTCTCTATCTATTGCAGACTTCAAAAGAAAAAACAGAACTCCCATAGATCATTTTGTAGACCGTCTGCCCATTTGTCAATAGCATTTATTTCAAGATCGCGTGGAGGTATCAAACTGTTATGTGCCGGACGGCCTCAAAATACAATATATATATATTTCATTCTTACATTATTTTATTCACAATATATATATATATATATATATACATAATATAATTCATTTAATATTATAATTTTTTTTTTATATTAATTTTTGTTTCACTTTAATTAACTTATAATAATTATTTTAATACTAATATTATTTTTATAATAATAATTTTATTCAAATTTATTTACGCGTATTTGATTTCAATTTGAGTTGTGAATATGATTATAAATTTGCTGGTGATTATTATAATAGCAATTTAATGAGGTATCTAACCCACTATATAATATAATATTTAATTATTTATATTTTTTTTCACGCGAAAATGGAAATATTTTTATTATTTAAATTTTCTTTGTTCGCTACAGCGATTCTGTCTATTCTTAATACTTGCAATGCATAGTGTTCACAGATGCTGAGAACGTGTAGGGTCCATATTGTATTATTCTATTTCACGAAACTCCCGAGCTCTTATTGAACTTTATTGAACACTCAGAACATATGCTTATTTTATTAAGAAAAATGTTTTACGTAATACTCTTTCAAAAGTTACTCTATTTACAACAGTTATAATTAAATTTTAATAGATATTTTAGTTGTTTTTTGTTAGTTTCACTTTCATTGTGTATTTATAATTAGTGGATATGATAGATTTAGTTAAATATTATAAGTAACACTAATTATTCTTCCTGGCAAATAAAGTACGCCGTTTTATAGAAAATTCATTTTTCCTTAAGCCTTTAGCAAGACGAAGAAAATTTATTTAATTTCAATTATAACGCAGCAGTACTTGTTAACTTTAAAAGTTGTATCTTCGGGCGACTTGTCTTGTGCTTAAGTTGGAATAAGTTTTTAATAGACCTCTTTGTTTCTTTTATATTTTACGTAATATTTTATAATTTTTATTTCAAAAGGTTTTATTAGTATTTCAATTTAAGAAAGGTAATGGAAAAATGGTATATTTTTTCATGTGTGTTATGATTTAATATGAGTATTTTTTTAAGCTTCACGTTGCAACCTACATATAGCAGGGTAGACGCAGGGAACCTAGTGCGTACCCTGCTATAAGTGAGATAAGTTAGGTTAGTTCACCCCGTTCTCCACTTACTGCCGAATTTTGGCGTGGCGGAAAAATATTAATAAATAATAATTCATACCCCCGAGGAAATGGAAATAAAATTAAACCATCACATAAACAGTTGAATCCAAAGTGATATCGCGGTTTAAAATAAAAGCACTTGCATACCGTCGGCTCGAGTGTCACCCGAACAAACGGTGACGCGAGGGAACCTTTTCATTTCCTTTCGCACATATTCAAGAGATGATGAACAATATCTCAGTAACAATGGCTATGTAATTTGGACGAGGTGGCGCCTACGGGACAATACGTCAAGTGACTCATTATCGTGGAAAAACGCTTTAGGCAGAAAAAATATTCTCATCACTTAATTTATCTTTATATGGGATATATGGGAACGTGAATGAGAAAAACGTGTCATTAAATTAAAATTTAATTAGATCGATGCCGTATCTCGCATATAGCAAGGTAGGTAGAGGGAACCTTGTGTTAAGACACTCTGTTCTCCACTTTCCACCAAAATTTTCGAAGCATCGCGTGTTGGGAAGTGGAACATTCCCTCATTAGAGTCACACCCCGGTACCCTTGCGCCACAACAGCGTCAACGTGTCGTTATATTGGTCATAATATATTAAAATGTTTGCCGTACTGATTATATTTCTTTCTCTCGTATTTTATTTATTTTATTTTTTATTTATTTATTTTGTCTTAATTATTCTTGTTTCTTTTCTTAATTTTCTTGTTTTTTTTCTCTCGTATTTTTTTTAATTATCTCGCATCGATCATCATATTGTCACTATTTTTAACTAGACGAATATTAGATATAAATAGAATTAATATATATAAATTTGTTTTGATTGATGAGCTATATGTATATATGTATAGTTCATAGAAACAGTCACCTGTGACCTGTGATTAGTGGTCTTACGTCGCCGCTGTTGTAGAAAATTGAGCTTTTTGCTTTGAGCTGCCGGAACAGGCGCTCGCAGCCATGCGTAACTTTAGTTCTTTGTGCGAACAGTTTACACGCAAACAATATATCTAACTATACGTGTGTAAACTACAATGGGTTAAGGATTTTTAAATGTTTACTGCTTCGAGAAAAACTGCTTTATATGATGATTTTTTTTTTCAGCTTCATGCCGTATCCTCATATAGCAGGGTAGGCCGAGGAAATTTGCCTTTCTGCCGAATATTTTAGGCATTGCGGGTTGGTGGATTCCACTACGCGCTCTTGCCATGGTACCTGAGCAAAGAAATGAAAATATTCATAAGTATATCAATATTTCACTTCACCGAGTGGGAATCAAACCCACAACCTGTCTCGTATACAGTGCCCCTTGTGCCCCTGCGCCACAACAGCCTTAATATATACGAGTATAGTATTCCTTTATTTTTTAAATCTGTAGGAATAACCAATATTATTCTTTTAAATTCAATGATTTGTAAACTTCAAACAGAAAAACAAATATTTTTATTTATTTTGCTGCCAACACTTCGTCTTAATAATGACACATTTTATACATATACGAGTATGTAATATTTATTTACTGTAACGTGATTGTGTGTACCCACTTGTCTTTGAGACTGGGATTTCCAAAAGAGGGCGCATCTGCCACCATTAAGTACCGAGATCCAAAGTAAACATTATTATTCAAAGCCTTATATAGATGGGCCTACGACTAGGGAAGTAAAATAAAACATTTTCCCACTAACTATATGTTGAAGGGAACATATAGTTTATGGGTTATTTTTTGCTTATATGTTCCGAATTTATTTTAAAAAATGAAAAATTAAATCAGCTTCACGCTGTATCCCGCACACAGCAGGGTAGGCAGATGGAACCTAGTGTGAAGACACTCCTTTCCCCACTTTCTGCTGAATTCTGGAGGCATTGCGTGTTGAGTGGCAGAACTCAACGCCGCGCTTTGCCCCGACTGAACTGACTGATAGAAAAATTATATACCTATGCTTTTTCTATGAATATGAATGAATTGTGCTTAAATACCGTGATTTTTATGGTTTATAGTTATTAGATTTTATAATACTGTTATAGTTTAAATTTCTAAGCATAATATCGGTGTGTATGTAGGTTTTACACACATTGAAGTAAGCAATACCACAATTGAAATATCAAAAACAGATATTATTCGACGAATTGTGCCATATTATCTACATACATACGTACCTTTACTAGAATATTTTTATTTTTTCATTGATCATTTGCGTTTCAAAGTGATATGCTATTTCGTTCTTTTGCCCCTCTTTACATATATGTATATCACTTTTGTATTGTAAATCAGTCTCTTTTGGATAAATTTTGTCGCTAATATTTTTTGTACGGAATTCTTATTTATTATTTGTCTAAGAGACTTTCAGTATTTTTTTCAGCATTTTTATACGCTCAATAAGAATTTTCTTTGAGTAAGAATTTCTTTTAGGTAATTAAGTATACTCGTGTTTTATACACTTGTTATACGTTTACAAAAAAGATTGATATTAAGATATTTTTGTTTTCGGACATCTGTGTTAGATTTTCTAGAATTTTCTTAATTTCTTTTTTCAAATGTTTGAATGAAGTAGAAAAATGCGTTAAAATGTAACAATAGTTAAGTACTTCGTTGTTGTTGGGTTCAAAGTAAAATCATATTTAAAATTAAGCCTAACTTTGAAGCAAGTTAACGATGTTCTTCCCCGTAACGGAAGTTGTTATTAGATGTTTGTAATGTGTTACAATTTTTGCATAACAATGCTCACCCCGCGGCTACGAAAGTTTGCGAACAATTTTATTAACGAGAGACTATCGCTTTTCTCTTTTTATTCAAGTTCTAACGAAATCTTTGAATTAATCTTTGAAAAAAAGTTTAGACTTATTATTTGAACATATTAAAATTACCCTATCTTTTATTCTCTTATATGTATTGAATAAGTTGAGAAAATGCGTGTAGAAATAAATTTAAATCCATATTAGTGCGTCACTGCATGTCTTTCTTATACAAGTTTTACTTACACAAATATTTTTTATTAAGCATTTTTAGATTCACCGTTTCTCCCTACATACCATGGTAGGCAGGTAGAATTTAGTGTCAAGACGGAGTTCAACGCCGCCCAACTTTTCCAGAGCGCTAAAAGGAAAGTAATAGTAGGAATGAATATTCTATCAAGTAGGCCTCGAACCCACGACCATACATTTATAGTCAGGTATCATGCGCCAATTAATGTTTTACAATTGAACATGTGTGTAAGTACTTTTAGAAACAAATTTAATTTAAACATTCCTCGCAAACTCCTCGGATTCAAGCACATATATATACATATATACATAATTCTCTACCTTTATCCGAAAAATTTCAATTTGAATGTTTGCCGAAACATTAAAGTCAACTTGGTCGAATAAGAGGGCTCGTGGGATTGCTTTGTAAAGTAGGCGATTGAAGATGCTGAATGGATGGAAAAGTATTACAACTTAAACGAGTAGCAATCACAACAATGTCTGACAACGGTGCTATTGTGTAAAATGTTAAATTGACGACGTAGGAGAACAAGCTGTATTTAGTTATATATTAATTTCTTAGCGCTGGTGCCGAGGCAAAGCACGGCGTTGAATTTCGCGACTCAACACGAAATGTCTCCTTAATTCCGTGTAAAGTGGGGATCGGTGTGTTTTAACATCAGCCTTCTGTTTACACTCCTACATGCGGGATACAGCGTTAAGCTGAAAAATATTTGTTAAATATAAAGATTGTACTTTTAAAACTATAAACATTTTATTTATTTAATGATTTTACAGAAGCAAATTCATTTTTATAGAAATGTATACAAATAACTATTTTCTTTATTATTCAGGTGCATTTGGTGAAAAGTTTCGTTGCTGAAATGTTTTTCCAAAGCTAAATTCTCAATGTGGATATAAAACATCGGTCGCCATTATGTGGTTTTAGTCCACGTAAGAATAGAACCAGTCTACATCTAAGGCTAAATAACAGGAACTACCCTTATTTAAAATATTTACATAAATTAAGGAAGCATAGTTAGAAGAATTTGCACGTTTCTACTTGTAAATTCCTGTCACAAAATCCGGCTAATTTAGACTTCAAAAGCTTCCTGCTTTTTAAATAATTTTATGTAAAATTTGAAATATTTAGAATATTGTTATTATTAAGGAATTTAAACAGGAAAATATAATTTAAGGTTGTTTTTTAACATTTTTAAAGTGTTATACAATATTTCTAAAAATAATTTAAGATTGTATTTTTTATAAGTATTATTAATGGATTAAAATTATGAGAAGTAGCTATTTGTAGTTTTTTTTATTAATAGTAATATTAATATATTCCGTTTAATCTATATACAGGGTGTCCCAGGAGTCAACGATAAAATGAAGACAGGTGATAAACCAAGTCGTAACAGTTATGAGAAAAATATAAGATCACAGACCACACCAGTGACCTCCCGCCACTTAGCCCAGGCAATGCTTATCCGACCATGGAGATCGTGATCGATGCCTCCAGACTCATGCATGACGGATCTAAGATACCTGAACTTTTTCGACTTAGGGGCTGACCCAGGCTGACCCCATTTTTCTCATAACTGTCACGACTTGGTCTATCACCTGTTTTCGTTTTATCGTTACCTCCTGGGACACCCTGTATATAAAATCGAAAGGTCACTCACTGATCACCAAATTTCAGAAACTACATGTGCTAGGAATTTGAAATTTCGCATATAGTTACTTATAGGACGTAGGTGCACGCTAAGACGGGAATTTGTAATATTCGACTTCTAAGGAGTTGTTTTTGGGGTTGAAAGTTTGTATGAAACTTCGTTACTACAAATGCTAGGAGTCTCAAATTTTGCATGGACGTCACTTATAGGACGTAGGTACTCATGGAGACAGAAATTAGTAATAAAGTAGTTGACGCAGGCGAAGCCGCGAGCGGGCCGCTAGTTAAGTATATGAATTCCTTATAAAACCACCTTATGGAACAAAAACAAATTCGTCGATCCTCCCCACCACGAGGAAAACGCACGTACTTCCCGACCAAACAAACTTTTTCACTTAGCAGCTTTTTAGAATCCGTAAATCTTACCTTCAGGAAAATTCCCGTTTGTTTATACCCAAAATTATTTTGCAATTTATTTTTCGGACAATTTCGATGGTAATTGTAAACTGGATCGGGAATTTACGATGTTGTACTACTCTCGCTGACAATGATATCATTGTTTCTATTATAGAAATAATATAATAGAAACAATGATATATATTCATATATTAAATATATGTACTTGGGATACTCGGGATTCTTAATCGGAAAGATGATATTTGGCTCTATTTTACTGCGATTTTTTACCTGTTTTGTGGAAGTTCACAATTCTTTATTATTTCAGTCGGTCTAGAAAAGGTTTTCTTGACTTTATCGTCGGGTCCAGAACTGTTGACCATTAAAATATTTCCCCAACTTGTAGATATAAGGAGATAATCATCGAGTTTATTATCGAAAATGATGTTTACTTTAGCACTTAAAAATTTCACAATTCACAATTTATAAATTTTAGTTTTTTTAATTACTCTTTCTAATCCAAATATATAGAAGTAGCAACTTACATTTCAACAAACTTACAGCTATACCTAATTGTAGTACGACTCTAATTAAATATTTAAACTTGGTATGCAGATAGTTATTACGAAGTAAAAGCTAGGGAAGAATTCTTGAAAATTAGTTCTGTAAACGGAGTGACTTTATAAATGAGCAGCTTCGTCCTTTGTTCCGCATAGAAGGGTACGCAGTGAATGATAGTGTTCATCACACTCTGTTCTCCTTTCAATGTTTCCTAAATCCGACTTTGCGTATTGAATATCTTGCAGAAATGATTACTTTTCTATAAATGGGGATTGAATCCACAACCATCGCGTTATCAGTCAGTCGCTGACATAATGTGTCAATAACCATTTCAATTCAAATCTTAACTTGGTACCTATATTTCTTGTTTATTCTTAGACAAGTTTTGTTAATATTATTTTTATTATACTCTAACAAATCAAAAGGATATTTTACGGTATAATTGTATTAATAAAAGTTTCCAAGTTGTGACTTTAAACAGCAACTTCTAAAAATTATAATGTTTAGGTACATTTCTGGCTGCAGCATAGTCATTAATTATAGTTAAGTCATCTTTCGATAAGCTTAATATACTGAGTAACTTAATTTCACCAGAACTTAAGCTAAGAAGTTTGTTTTCTCAAAATGTAATCAAGAGGACCAACGGCAGCGTGAGAGAAACTTCCTAACTCATTTGCCTGAGTTACAGGAAGCATCTTGTAAGCTTTATTAAAAAGATTATTGTATTATAAAATTTTCTTAAAAACATATTTATTATACACTAACGGACCCGGACGCGGCTACGCCTGCTTGAAATATAAGAATATAATTTCTATAGAATTATAATTTCAATCTAGATAAAATGCTAAAAGTGACTATTATATTTATTTTCATAAGGATGAATATCAAAATGACGCGGTAACGAACGCGGTCGCATAGCGACGACGGTTGTTATTAACATGGCAGAATAAATTGCATGTCAAATTAGAAAGTATTTTAATTTATTAGTATATATGTGTAATGTAATATTATATAGCCTATAGCACTTCTGAAGAATGCAGCTTTCATACAAAACAAAAACAAAGTAAATCGATCCAGTAGATCCAGAGATCTTAGCGTTCAAACAAACAAACAAACAAACAAACTCTTCCGCTTTATTATATTAGTATAGAAGTATAGATTTTAAATTTGAATTATTCTATTAAATTTGATTTTATATTATTATGCAGAGTATCATCAACTATATAATTAAAGTAAAACGATACGAGAAGAAAAGTAAGTGGCGTAAAAAAGATAAAGAAAAAAAAGTAAAAACATACCATACTTTTATGTTATTATTTAAAAATATTTTTAAATCAGAGGTCAATTTCAGACCAAGTCAATTTTCGTTTTAATCGAATTGTAAGAAATCTTTTTATAATTTTATACCAAATGTATGGCATTTGCTAAGTAGATAGAACGCTCAGATAGTGGAGACTAGCGTCAATACCAATTCAAACGGGCTCCTTAAGCCTATACTGGGTTGCAAGTCCCAAGCACTGCTCTGACACCCGCACGGTGAATACATGGAATGCTAAGTTATTTCTTCATCCATATAGACCATTAACGATCAACACTTTTTTAGTAGGAATGCTGACTTTTCCAAATAACAATAAAGAATCCTTTCTTTGAGATATGTCAAAAACAAAATTTTTTACGATTGACTTACAAAAAATATTTAAATACGTGTTCCAATGTAAATGAAATGTAAATAATCGTAGAACCCAATTTCCATTTAATTTATTTGAAAGATAAATTATCTACTTCGTCGAGAAAATGTAGGGTTATAAAGATAATTATAATAATTTATATTTTAAATTTCATGAAAATTATGAACTATTGAATAAAATTGGGTTAACTTCATGGTCATATTATATATTTTCAATAATTATATTAAAAATCCAAATAATATTTAATTTATACATATACTCTAACTACATATACTCTAACAACAACTCTAATTACATTTAAATTTCCGAGTATTAATAAATATATTATTTTTAATGAAGAAAATAAATTAAGTACAAGCAATAGAGAAAAACCCTGAAGCCGTCGTGACGCAGCGGCACAAAGGTGTGACTGTATCGCGATGGATGTGGGTTCGAACCCCATTCGACTTTTACATTTATATTTTCATTTCTTCGCTCTGGTTTCAAGGCAAAGAGCGGCGTTGAAAAGACCATGGCGGCGGAAAGTGGGGAATGGAGTGACGTAACTCTAGATTCTCTCTGCCTACTGCTGCTGTGTGCGGGATACAGCGTGAAGCTAACAAACAATAAGTAATATATATAATAAGTAATATTATTATACTATTGATAGACAAATGAATTTCCCGCTTCAACAAAAGAGATCATCGCACCGCTCGCTCGCGTATCGAGGCTTGTTGTTTGAGGATTTACATAGTTTACTCGCGATGCCCTTTGTGTCCTATTCGGCTTTCACCTGTACAGTGTACCGGGTATTTGTATAAAAACAAAGAGAAACACCGGAAGCTATATTGTTCACCTAGCATATTCTATAGTTGTAGGGTTAAATGAAATTTAAAAATTAAGTGAATAGAGTTATCATTTTTCATAAAAAATATTAAAATATTAATTTGTTATAATTTTTGGTAGTAGATATTGCAATTTGTTGTTTGTTGGAATTATTTGTTGGAAAGTGTATAAAAAAAAAATGACGGTTATTGATTGATTCCCTCGGGAGGAAAACTTTTTGAAATGAGAATGAGGTGGCCTTTGTGTCACAGTAGGAGAATTAATTATTTGTATTATAACAAACAATACAAGACGTCCTCATTTGAAGCGGGAGTTTCATTGAAATAAAAAAAAGTTCACAAGTATAGCAAATTAGAAATATATATATATATAATTTTTAGAAAAAAATACTCACCCTCTTTGGAATGTCATGTTTTCAAATGAAAATTTTATGGAACTTGTTATTTCATAATCCTTTATTTTATTACAGATATTTATTTTTTGTATTAAGTACTTCTCTTTAAGTAGTTACTAAATTCCAAGTTTGTATTCACAATTGAACTATTGCATACATATAGTTATATCACGTAAAGCATACACTTAAAAATAGTTTTATTAACCTTACCGTAGGTAGCAACAAATAGCCTCCCATCCAGGTATAATTCCGCCACATACACTCTCATTTGCAGGGAACATGTATTCTAAGTTTTATGAGATTGCTCGCGAAGTCGCTGAAGCTGTAGGTGGTTATGAGATCGGATGTGCGACACGTATGCATGAGAGTATCATACCACGAGCATCTATATAACATTTAAATTACTTTGCAATAAATGCAACTTCAACTTATTTATATGCATTTGTTTCTATATTCTTATAATTATTTTATAAGTGTGATTTCCTTCTTTTTTCAGGTTCATGCTGTATTTCACATGGTGCATGGTGCAGCGGAAGCCGTGTAAGACAAACAGACACAGTTTTCGACTTTCCGCCGACCTCTGAATGTGTGTTGAGTGGTGGAACCCAACGCTGCCCTTTTACCTCGACACCAGATCGAAGAAAAAAAAAATTAAATATTTAATTTTCTCTAGTTGGAATCGAACTAATAACCTGTCACGTTTCCACGTTTCTGTCCTTGTGCTACGACTGGCATGGTTTTCTTGCTTTAGATATATTATCACTAATTAAATTAACTAACTTTTAACAGTTTTTATTTACAAAAATTTTAATGAAACATTATTTAGCTTACAACTATTTTTATTTATATTATTTTTATATATAACTTTTATCTCTTTCGACTTCACCTGTATATTGAAAGGTTAAATCAAAACCTAACACTTTCAGAGGTACCCTAAAACAAATACATTTTCATCAGATCCAATGCTTCGGGAGACATAAAAAGGCCGTGATAAATGTGATGCACGATTACTGTACGACACAGCGCGTATAGGCCTGATTCCCGCATATGAGGGAATCGATTTATATATAAATCATATCGATACGACCTCCGCGTGAACAAATCGAGAAATATGCTCGATAGAGATTTCCCGACATTAGAATACCGCAGGCAATCTCTCTTCGGTTTTTCTGATGGGACTGTTATTGAATATTCATTTTTTGTTGTTATAACAGGGTGGTATTGCTTTTTTTTAATGTTGACGTAAAAACAGACATATTATATACCTTCCTGTATCTACAGTTAGTAAAATTTTCTTTTAATATCTGTTTCTTTCTTTATATTTTTTACAATAAATAACATCTTACAGGTATTTTTTTTTTTGTAAATAGGCAAGCATTTGTCCGCTATCTCGCCTGGTGTCGAGTGACGGTGGGAACGATGGTGGATATTCACTCGTTCTTTGAAGAGGACCAGGTTATACTTTTCGGGGAACAGTTCAGCAGGCAGGGAGTTCCACTCCTTAGCCGTTCGCAAAAAAAAAAAAAAAATTTAAAAAGCACATTTCGTAGGTGTAAAACGAATATAAGTGGTTCAATACGACCAGATAGTTCGGGGCCCATCAGTTTATGCTTTTATGAGATGATGTTAAGCGACGCGCGCTCTGGAGCACCGCCAAGCGCCTGGAGGCAGCGACGCCGTGCCAAGAGCTAAATGATCGATGGCTTCAGGAATTTGCAACTGGATTGCGGAATATAGATTTGATATCATATAATGAATTGTCGTTGCTATTATATGTTTGTATTATAAATTATCTTTGGGATGTCTAAATTATATTAATATAGCCTTGTAACATCGATTATTTGAGCAGCATTAATAAATTGGTGTTTATTTTTTCTTTTTAATAATATTTTTATATCAATATTTATATTATTTTCATATGTGTATTTTTAATAGTTTGTACGCTGTATCTTGCATATAGTAGAGTAGGGGATACAGTAGAGTGGGGACCTGGTATCCTAGTGTTAAGACATTTCATTTCCATTTCAGGCAGAACATATCGCCGCACTTTGCTTCGTTATCAGAACGTGAAATTAAAATATATATTTTTTTATTCCTGAGTGGTCTTACGGCCTCATTTATTTTGTTAGTTGATTATATAAAACGTCAATTATTCGGTTAGTTAATTAAGATCGATTATGCTTTAATAAAATATAACAGTCTTTATATTATTATAATCAACTTAAGCTTGTATATACATTAAAAAATTAAATATTCTTTAATGCTGCCTATCCTGCTGCTTGCAGGTTACAGCGTGAAGCTGATTTAAATATTCTTTATTTCAATAAACAAAATGTCATATCACAGCCTACAATATCACAGTGGCAAGGAATTAAAACGTAAAGCTAGTATCATTTCAACCCAGAGCAGTAGTATTAGTTCGTTTAATAGACGCGATTAGATCGTCCGCTCATGCTGGACAGATCATAGCGCGATTACTTTGCGGGACATGCTCGTGAGGAGGATTTCCATAGTTTATCTAGGAGTGTGTGGCCCTTTGTGCATGGATTTGAAATGGATGGACATGCATGTGGATGAAATTGGATTGAATAATATTAGGTCTAATCTAATATAAAATTCAATTAAGTAAGTTAAGTTCTTAATAAGGTTTCTTAATTTCAATACTGTACGTCGAGGTCGTGGTGGCACGGTGGCATCGACGGTTCTGGGTCTCACTACCGAGTGGAATCGAATCCATAACCACGCGTCGCGGTTACGAGTGAATAAAAAATATATCTTAAGAAAAATCTACGTTTCTTACATAATATAAAATGTTTATAACATATAATACGAGTATATATACCCACATGTATGATAGAAAATAATTAAAACGCAAATAACAATTAAGTAGAATACAAGTATAAACCATAACAAGTAATAACATAGTTAAAAATATCTAATTAATATTAAGATATAATAGTAAAAAAGTTTAACAGTGAAACTTTTAATAAGCTCGTGGTAAGACGGTCGCAACAAGCTTTCATAGCCTTGTTATATCTTCGTCTCAGTTGTATGTACATCTAAAATTGGCATATTTAAAGACTTTTTACTATCACTCCATGTAGGTTAAAAATTGACTCTTTCTTCATCTTCATGTTTTATCCCGCATATGCAAAGAGAACCTAGTTTCAAGACATTCTTCGGCCAATTCGGATAGAGATAGATTAGATAGATATTACGGTTTGTTTTACCAGAAATATAAATGAATTACACCCTCGTTCAAAATATATTACATTTATATATTAAAAAATATTTATATATTAAAATATATTTATATATTATACTTGTAAGTAACTATAAGCTGCAGTACATTTTTATAAAGTGGAAGTGGATCAATTAATATGAAGCTAATGGAATTACGAGTAGATGAAAGCCTCGTGATCGAGAGGTGAATTAGGTGCTAATATAATAAGCTGCGATGCAAGCTCGTACTTCCACGCTCGTAATTGCTCCCGGGACGCGTTACCTGCGCCTATTTTGTTTTAGTTTCCCCCATTATGGAAGAATCGATAGTATACATTATATGGAAGATAGTAACTTACTTTAAATATGGCTATAATATCTGATAAGTTATTTTTTATATAGTAAGCGTGGAGACTTCAAAAGGAAAACAAATATGCTAAAGTAGTGAAATAAATTGTTTTTAATTTATTAGGTATATTTTTTTAGGTACATATTTGATTTTGAAATTTTGTTTGGAACTCTGACACAAACATCATTTAAAATATAGGATAATTAGGCTTAAAAAATATAACATCGAGTAGTTTTCAATAAAAATAATAAGTCCTCGTAAAATAATAACAAAACCCCAAATATTTTTTTCAATATCAATATGGAATTGGTCAAAACGATCACGTCCATTAATAATCAAGTCCATTCAAATATGTATGTATTACATATATAATGTTTATTTTCCATTGTGTAAAATAAGAATAAAATAATCTTTGAAGTTAGATATCTTGGTTAATATATGTAATATTAATATTTATTTTACCTTAGTTATATTATATAAGATTCGCCAAGTCATGCGTCACCCAGCTTTCCAGATGTTTCCACGTAAAGTTTAAACTAATTAAAGAAGCTCTTTGAGCCCCTGATTGCATTAGGCTTGTCAGGCATCTCCTCACTTCCGTTAATAGCATGGTAAGGAGGGGAAGAACCCTTAAATATATCAAAATGTAACATACATTTTATATTATACTTTGGAATCAAAATAATATTTTTTATCAAAATTGCAAGTAGTTATATATAAGTACGTATTGTATTTTGTAGGAAGTAACGTCATGTATAGCCGCAAACTTAATGGAAGCTGTAAGTATACCGTAGTCACAGAATGTTCATAGTTAATTAGTGCGCATGTAACGAGTCAACTTGTATGATAACTCAGAGTGTATCTATGTCGTAAGATTTTAGGTAGAACGGTGAGATATTATATTGTTAGTTAGAATTTTGTTTTAAGAATAATTTCTCAATATCCTATATTAAATAGGAAAACGTGAAAAAAGCCATACTGTGTAGTATGCACTTTAATCATATTAAAATTAGATTATTTCATTGTTGATGTTTTTCTTGTATATAGCTGGGTAGGCGCCTCTCCCTTTCCTCAAATTATGGCGGCCTTACATGTTGAGTGGCGAAAATCAACACCTTTGCCTCGACATCAGAGCGAATGGAAATATCAAATATTTCATTTCTTCGAACGAATCGAACGGGATCGAACTCACAATTTGTCGTAGTTACAGTCACACGCATGTGCTTTTGCGCTATGACTGGCGTCTACTATACTATTCTGTCATTTTTATTATTATATTTTTCTTATTTTAATTTTTTTTTTAAAAAATCGCTGTTTTAATTATTAAAAAAATATTGTTCGTCTAAAATGTCGGGAATTTTCAAGTTGGCGCTCTCACAAATAAATGGAACACGGCTTAAATTAGCTCTCTATAACGCGTTGATGAGAGGATGAAAGGGGCGAATTTGGTTTTAAAATTGCTTCAACTCTTTTGACCTTTCGGAGTTTAATACTTTTGAGGTGCATAGGTACTTTTTAGTATCGAAATTGCAAGAATAGTTTGTTGTGCCAGTTGTGCCATTGATAAAGCTGCTACAATTATTATTATTCGTTTTCTATGCATATTCTTTGTTTATGGTTATCAACTTGTTTTGTCTAAATAACAAATATATAACAATATGAATTTAGTTATGCCAAATCCTGAATTTATAAGAATTCTTTAATATATCTCTTATAAGAAATTTTAAGGCCAAAAAATAATCGTTGAGAAATTAAAAAAAGAAAGATATTTCTTTGACTACAGGCACATATTTTTATAATATACAAGTAAATATTTTCCACAATATAAATGATAAAATTTTATATTGCAAGAACAATCAGAATAATTTTGTACAAAATAAATAATTGTGCTGGCAATTATTCCCTTAGCGACACTTGCCAAACCAACATTAACGAGGTTCCTGAATATATTGCTGGAACCTTTATTTGAGTATTGTATTCATTAACTACGGCTTATTGTTAACTATTAACTTTATGTATAATATTATTAGTTATTCTAGAAGCAATTGACCACTAAAAATGAATGATACTACAATCTTTCAGATGAAACACAAACATTTTTTTAAAAGACAATCTTAAGTGAGTGGTAAAATGTGACTGTTTTTTACAGAGAAAACGTAGTGTTAAATATTCTATTCTTCGCTTTCCATTGACTTCGATTGATCGAATTCAGGACACTGCCTCTATGTTATGGGAATCGAACCCACAACCAATCGCGTTTCAGCGTCCCAATATCTTTTGCAATTCAATTTGTATTACGTGGAATTATTATTATATTTCGTTAAAAAAGTTTATAATTCAGTATTAAGATTCTGGAAGTCTATAGATTTGGGTGAAATGCAAAAATTATGAACTAGAACATGGGCAGATAGAAATCCCTAGAAAAAAAGTTGGGACGGAAAAACAAATTACATGGACGAAACTGCGGCCAGACACTGCAAGAATATTAAGCGAAAGCGTCCTTTAAAAATATTTATAAAGGGATGTCTTTTCTTGTTTTATTTTATACTTAGAGAGTATAAAAAATGTTGATAACTTAATTTTGAAGAAAATGTAAGATAAAAATTTACTGGAACTAATGAAAATTATACAATATTAGATTTCGATAATAGATTATTTATAAACTGTGATTTACTTAGTCATTATAGCCCACCTCCAGGAAAGCGTCAAATAATTACAAGTACATAAAGTAAATATGTAATGATAAAATAAAACAAAAGAAAATAGTACGTTTTAGATAGGAAGATATAGAGACTTGAACGTAAATATTTAAATCGTTTCTAGACAAAATAAATAAATAATAGATTTATGTATAATCTGACTATTATATCTATCTATTTGTCTATATTTATAATATAAATATAGGTATATAATTGAGGCGTTTCTGAATGCGAATTTTTGAGTTTGTGGGTTCGATTCCCACCCATTTCGAGGAAATGAAATATTTAATAATTTCCTTCTTTAATATATAATAATATTTCACTCAACACGCAATGCCTCTAGAATTCGATGAAAAGTGGGAAACGGTATTTCAATGAAAACAGCGTCTTAACATTAAGTTCCCAGGTTCCCTTTACCTATCCTGCTAAGTGCAAGATATAGCGTGAATCTAAAAAAAACTTATTATTAATAAGTAAAATGCAATAGGCATATAGCTTGCAATTAATTGTACAGCTCAACAGCACATTGTGTATTATTGTATGCCATTCGATTTGCATAATTATACAAGGAGTGTTATGTTAATAATTATTGAATTATAATCTATGTAATATTAACTAGTTGATCAAACAGCTACTTAATAAATAATATCTAATACAATAATAATTCAAATGTTGGTACTAATAAATATAACTAAAGAAAATATAATGAATTTTTTGTGAGTGTATATTTGAATTTTCTTTCCAGTGCAAAAGATTTATTAAAATGTTTTTTTAGAAATCTAATCAACACATCGATTAATGTAATCAACATAATATCATCAATCAATCGGTTAATAATAATCAAAACAAACCTTGGGAACGTCCTTGATGTCAATTAATAATAATCAAAACAGTCCTTATGATGTTCCTGTTCCTATATTCCTCAGGATAATTTGCATAGGTTAGCATGAAATTATATTTGACTCACATAAATGTCCATCTTATGTAGGGGATGTTGGGCTTCAAATTTAAATTCTAAATATTCTATATTTCAGTTGACTTTTGGCAAATACGTGTATCGTCAATATAAAGCTTAAACATCAGTCCAATTGACTAAAACTACATTTAAAATCACTAAATTTACATGAGAGATTGGAAACTTCAATTTAATCTAGGACTCACTTTCAAAATACCTAAATATCTCTAATCTAAACTTTTCACATCAGATCTCAAGACTGTGTCAGCATCATTCTGCAAAAATCCAGGGCAGTACGTGAGGCAACTCCAAAATCGATTTTAACAGCTCACAAATTTCACTTGAGTTTACCTAGGACCGTGGGTCGTTTTGAAATATTTCCAGGTTAGCTCTGCATATCCTACTATGTGCGGAATACAGAGTAAAAAGAAAAATAAATAAAGAGTTGGTGATAACGCGTGCACGATAAAAGAAGACAGTAAAAGAAAACTTTTATGAGTTATTTCTCCAATTCAAATACCGACACGATTTTTGACTATATAATATCTAAATTGAACTTGTAAACATTGCGTTCAGCTATTAAATAATTTGATCTTAAAGAAATTATTTTCCTTTACTATTAATATATGTATATTATATTAGCCTCATTACTAAAAAAAAACGTGATAAACTAAAGTTCTTTGAAATAGCTTTTGCTTCTTAAGTAGGTACGGCATTATGTAGGCCATCGAAAAGTTATTATTCATACAAAATTTTAAGAAACTTGTACCATTTGTAGATAAGTATCTATAATATTCTTAATACACGCTATGTAGATTCATACCCTAGTGAGAATCGATCTCTTAACGACGTCTTACGTATTATTCTCAACTTCACCATCATAGCGTTAACTATAAATGATATATTCCATAAATAAGAAATAAAATTTCAGATAAAAGAAAATCATTGGAAAAGTATTAAGGTCATGTCGAAGTAACGGCAGAGAACGGTGATCTAAAGACAATTCAATTATTGCAAGTTGTAGCGCAGCGTCTTTAATAAGATTTCGTCTGGCGATTGACCAAAATAAAAATAAAAAAACGGTAAGAGAACGTAAAATGTTCAATACAGTTTAGATTAAATTCTTAGTGAATGCATTTGAATGGATTTTCTATACAAATCACAGAAACAATATCACTTACGCTATTCTAGATAAGTAAATGGTAATCTAAGCTTTTTACTATATACGAGTACAAATTTTTAATTGATGTTCATTTAATATTGTAGATATAGAGGACATTTTGATACAACGTCCTGATGTCTGATACTTAAATAAGAAGAAAATGGAAAACAGAATGAAAATAGTGTAATAATAGTATAGAAAAAAACAATAATGAAGGAATTTCATTTCATTGTAGAATAATTACGAATAAAGAGAATCAATATCATGCAGAAGCATTCAGTAACGAACAATAGTACATATTGCAGTGATCACAATTTCTTTCTCATATTTCTCGAATGAAAGGAATGTTTTTTTCAGAAGGTCTTTGCGCGGAGGCAATATAAAGCGGCTAGCATTGTTGTGTGAACAAGACTACGTATTATTTCATAACTTCGGGTTCATTCAGGCCGTTGTTTTTGCGGAGGAAAGCGGATAAATCAGGTTCATTTCTGTTACGAGTTCCTACAGCCCGCGATGTTCTTGAAATAATTTATCGTAAAAGCCGAAATACGATAATTTAAATGCTTATTATTTTGTATGTAATAAAATACAAATAGTATGATAATAGACAGTGACTGGTATATTGAGTATACAACTAAAATTTATTAATAAATTGTGCAATTTGTTTACCTTTACTTTATTTATTTTTAATTTCTATTTGCAGGGAATTTCAATTACTAATTAATAATACTGTTGTATGTTAAACAAAGTTTCAATTAATTTAATTGAAACAATATTAAATGAAACAAAATTCCAATATAGGTACCGTTTGCAGAATGCAGATTTATACAGCGTACGAGTGTATGATGGAACATATTTGGAATATTGACTCACAATACGCTGCAATATGAAACTATAAATAAAAGAATCGAGAAATTCTAAAACACTCAATCCTCTTCGAGTTTCAAATAACGACTGGATAGATTCGAAAAATCAAAAACACTCGAGTGTAGTCTAACTGTTGCGACAGGGAAAATCCCCATCAATCTGCCATGAAC
>JAKRZM010000615.1:415416-434996 GCA_036379175.1 Heliconius cydno galanthus
TATATATATATATATATATATATATATATACGTATTATATTAAATTAATGCTATTTAGGAAACTTTTATTTAAATTTATTTAATTATAATATTTGTAAGATAGTTACAGTAATTGTAAAAAAAGGTTTTGTCACAAAAAATGTTCTTATTTAACTACACTTGGTAGTTTTTTTTATTTGGAACTTATATTGTTATCGTAAGGTGAGCCGTGCATAAATAAAATAGCTTCAGCTAGTTCCAGAGATTAGCTAGGATAGACAGACAGACACAAATTGTGAGGATCGAACCCACAACCAGTCGATTTTAGTCACACTACATACCCTGCGCTACGACTGGCCTTAAAATCTATTTTTTTATAGATGTAGACGTTGCTCGTATCCTTTTTACTCAAGTTCTCTCGTTTGAGTTAACAGTCATAGAATGTAAGATAAACTCCAATTCTAAGCCGCTATTCATATGTTTTAAATCATTAAATAAATATACATTTAATATGTATATATGTATTATCTTAAAAGTAAATAAGATAAAAAGGATTCCTCTGTTACGCAAATAGAAAGGCCAGCTTTATTTACTTGTATAAAATTTAATTTGGCGGTCGAACCGTAAATCTGTACTAACGAACAATTAAGGGATCATCTCGGATTAAACGAATGTTGAACTCTAACTGCGGTCCTTTTATGAAACTTTAGTTTACGGATGAGCTCGGAAATGAATATGAATTTTGTCTATTAATTTAAATGGAAATATTACTATGATGCATACTATTTGGTAGAAAAATAGACTTATTATGGATATTAGAGACGAATGTAGAGTTAGGAAGGAACGCTTGAATCGGAATCGTCGATTACAGTTTCTTTATACCAAAGAGGTTCGTGGGTTCAAATCCTGATCAAACATTTGAAATACTTTTTTTAGGAATCTGTTATTAGTAGGAATGGGAATCGAACTTATAAGCATCACCTTTATTTAGACGCTAATCCATTATGTCTATCAATAGGCTAAAAACCGAATAATTTCTAATTATTTTCTTTGTCTAGCCATGGGCAGGTAGTTCACAAAAAATATGCTATATATACTGCAAAGTATTTAACTATCACAAACTCGAATTATTTTCATTACAATGAATCCACTTCACCTCATGTTTCTACGCCCATATGATATTAAGTGCTAAAGTTGCGAAGTAAATGGTCAATAAATACGGCGGCTTTCTCTCCCTCAGGCGCTTTGTAAAAACATGTCTTGAGTTAGGGGAAAAGGTAACGAGCCTAACGGCAGTTGATAACTTGTATGTTCATTGTAGATGAGTTTCTGAAGTACTATTAGAATATACTTATTAAGTTATTTAAGATGAAAATTTAAAAAAAAAGGTAAATGTTGAATGATTTTTAGATATTTTTTTTATTTTTGGTGATTAAATGTTTTGCTAGTTTTTTAATGGCTGATGTTACTGGTTAAAAAGACAATGTTCTTTTTTATGAAAATTAAGTATAAAAGTTGTATGTATGTATATTGATCTTAAATTAGATTGAAGAATTCTCAGCAGAACTGCCTTTCGAACCGGTGGTAGCTTTTTGTTGACATGTACATTCGACGATTCAAAAGTTCTTGTTTATTTGAATAAATAATTATTTGAATTTGAATAATATTTTTTTAGAGAAAACTAAAAAATACAAAAAAATAATAGTGTGTGACTACTATTATAATTTCAATTGCTTTTGGTTTTTAGACAGCAACAAAATATATAGAACAATAGCAATAGAAAATGTATCAAACAATAAAATAAACTAAAAGCAAATTCAATATATGAAAACAAATGAAAACTATTAGAAAATATAACAAACTAATAGAAAAATGCTTAAAAACATTGTTTGTTAAAAAACGCATATATAACGAGTATATTTTAATAAAATACGAGGGTCGTTTAACGTGGCTATGTTTATTTTGTTATCGTATTTACCTACCTGTGTGGTACGACTATTGAGATACGGCTTTTATGTTTTACAGTTGAAAAGATTTTTTTATATAATATCTATATTGGAACATGATCTTTAAGATTAAAACCTTTTTAAGCGATAACGATATATTTTTTATTCCTTACGACTTCTATTACTTCCCTCTGCTACTTCCGACTACTTCCCTCATAGATGTGAATTTAAATAGATACGTGCCGCGTGGAATTAATATATTCAATAGAAACAATATCTATGGAAATATAATAAAATGTTGTGTTAATTTAAATAATTTAGTTTCCCAATATATACGCATAGTGTATATTTTCATATATTGGTTTAATATATGAAAATATTCAGCGCATACACGCTATAACAACGTTTTACGATCACTAAAGATTTGATACTCTTTTATATTTCGGCCGGTATTTACGAGGAGATGATATGGACAGTTTACGGAAGGATTGATGTTTATAAAAGAAGATCCCCTGGTGGCTAAATACGCTATCCAATCTCCTTTCCCAGCCTCTTGATATAAAGTAACACGTACAATTTGCTTACGTTATATATAGCGTCAACTCAACTTCGTACTTTATAGATTTTCTCATCTAGGAGACATTTGTCACTTTTATTTAGATTTAGACACTCTTTCAATATGCTGAGTAGTGAAACATAATAGTTAAAAAGAAATTAATTTTTTTTTTGTTAATCATCCCTCCAAGTGCCGCTAAAGCACACAACCATTGCATCAAAATCGTAGTAGTAATGAATATATTGTTGAAAATCAATCATCAATTATGTTTTATATGACAATCTTTGACAGAATATTGCTTCACGTTTGTTGGAGCAGTTGACAACAATAACAAATTACATAAGATTGTTGTTGAAGTTATAAGTCATTCTAAAACCATGTCAAGCTATTCGGCATCTGAGATAAGAATAGGTCAAATATTTTTATTTCCTTTCTCTAGTAACGGCTACTACAATACGCAATACCCCCAGAATTCAGCGATAAGCAGGGAAAGGAGTGTCTTAACTAAAAAATTAGGTTCCAAGGTTCCTTCCACCTATTCTGCTGCGTGCGATGAAACAAAAAAGATAGCTTAATAGTTTCACAAAAGTATATATTGAAATAATGTTTCTTTTGTATATAATCAGCAACACTAAACGTTTCACACTTAATTGTAATAAAATTTATTATCTGTTACAACGAAATTAAAGTCAAAATAATAAACAGCAAAGTTGGGCGCGAACTCGTCATCCGACTTTCCGCCCAATAAACGTTCGCAACTCGCAGGCTGCTCTGGCCGCATCACGCCGCCCAACGCCCGCCCTGGCTGCCGGCTAACTTTCAACGCCGCACTTTTATACTCCATTCAGGATTTACTGATATTGTGCTTCAATATTAATATTTTTCATATTAAAAAAGTATCTCTTGTTGAAATTTGATTTAATATTTTTAAAATATATTTAATTAAATAAAATTTTAGACACAATTTCACATTTACGAAATTTCACGGATCAAAATACTAAATTAAAAATCTGATGAAGAATAGATTGATTTGATATAGTTATTAGTTTTAATGAGTTATTTTAATTTATCTACATAATTGGAGAAGAAAATAATACCATCGAGGTACAGTTAGGTCATGTGTAGCTAAACATATGGCTGTGATTATAAAATTTCAATTTAACTGATTTATTTAGCGTGCGTCATTACTTTTAGAGAATGACTGGATGATTATTATAGTAAATTCTCTACGACTTTTCTTCATTGAATAAGTCCATGTCCATCAATTCAAAGAAAAACACTATATTTTGATAATATAAGTATTTTAATATATAATTTTATAGTATAGTAGATTTGTATGTCACGAAATTCAAAACTTTTCAATACAAAAAGCTGTCCAGTTTGGAGTAAGCTTGCCAAAAAGTTATATGGGGGGAGCGAATCGAGATGGAGCTCTCGAATTACAAACGTTTATTGGACGGAAAGCTAGCGCCAAACGAGTTCGTCCAACTTTAGTTTTTGAGTCGACTTTATTCAGCGGCGACAGGTAATCACTCTAATTGTGTTAATATACTCTGGGATTGCTCTCGTATGCTATTTTTGTTATTCTTTTATAAATAGAAAATAAAATTATTTAGAAAAGGGCAACTTTCCTTACTTTAACTGAATTAACGAATCATTACAGAGTTGGTTTTGGTACTGTGTAGTATAAAAATATCAAGTTGGATCTGTAATGGGATTGCTTAATTAACTTTGGAAAACTGAAAATCAATGTTATTTTTAAGTCTATAATCAGATTAGTTGCGGATGTTTATTTTATATGGTTCCGTACCTCAAAAGAAAATAAAGAACAAATGTAAATCTTATAGGACCACTTTGTTTGTCAGCCTGTCGGAATGTCTGTGTGTCTGTCAAGAACATCTATCTCACGATCGCGTGCAGGTATCAATTTGAAATATTAATTAACCTTATATTAATAATTATATTAATTAACCAAACATAAAATAATTATATTAATTAACCAGGTCTATGAAGCCAAATAAAGTACGAGAATTAAGTTAACCCAATCAAAAGTTACGAGCGTCTATGCATCGTTTTTGCTGCCAGGGTTCTTTCTATGAAAGTCACAATACTATTTATTTTTCACTTTATGAAATATATTTCATAATTTAATAATATTTTGCGTGTACAATGTATGGTACGTCAAACAAAAGCCTTCATCAAGTAATATTTTCGTCTCGCTCGACCATTCCGCTTGGACAATCCACTAATGAACTATACGACCGTCCAATCAATTACGTTAAATACAACATCGAATATTTAATAAGGTATTATTACCCCGAGTTACCTTCAATATCGAGATATTAATCTAAATCAACGCAATAAAAAGATACGAGGGTGTAGGCATCCTTTTAGCTACCTATAGCGTACTTTTCGTGGACCTAAAATTATTAAAGGCAACGAAAAATTATTATACGCCGAAAAAATGTAATTTGCACGTATATCATAGAAAAAAAACTATTAAAAACTTAAATTTGTAGTTCACTGCATACAAAATGAGTGTATATGCCACCAAACTTACGCACTCATTTTGTATATATGCGTATATTCAGTATATGGGCGAAAGTAAGAAAATTAAAAACATTATATTTTCGTTTTCTTTGTACTTAATACAAAATATTTACCATGCACAATATTGGGCGCAACAGATTACACCTTGTAGAGGAAAAGCTTAAAGTCAAATTTATAGCCTCCATAAATCATTAGCGTCTTAACGTGTTTTATCGTGTCGGGATATTAAATAGATTTAAATGTATTGAATCGAATATTAAAGCTTTATCAAATTAACTAAAATATGGATAACGGAGAGATGTATACATAAATAAGAAAAAAATAAGTGCGATTTTACAGATAGTATAATCAGCTTCACGCTGTATCCCGCAAGCAGCAGAGTGCACGCAGTAGGCAGAGGGAACCTAGTGTTAAGACATTCCGTTCCCGTGGCGGTATTTATTTATGAAGGCAGTATTTTAACTAGATGTACGAGTATGTATGTTCAGTTCATTATTTTTTTAAATAAAACCTCTATATAAACACAGTCAGCTTTGTAAAATAATTTATCGCTTTTAATGTAATTTTCCTTAACGTTTAGTATTTGTTTATTTTTAACACTTAAGTCACAGTTTTGGTCACTATATCAGAAATATTTACTATTAACTTCCACGAGTAAGGTCTAAGGGAAAAGACAAATTTTATATACACGACGACAGTATCGCGTCCTCCAAAAAAGGCTTTTACAAACATCGGCCTCTCCGTAAACTGTTAGCGTCTCACCCTAAATATTTCATAAACATGTACATTCTACATAGACACTTATGTATGTAAATATTTTCATATCATATGTGAATATAATATTACATATTTATACTTCTACAAGTTTTCTTCGTAGCTAGTAGCATTCGTAGCGTAGTCGTAGCTTCAAATCTCCTCACAACAGAGTAAAACAACCATTCATTGATATCCAGTGTTTCAATAACATGGAATATTTTAAAATAGATTATACAATAAAATATTCTGATGAAGTCATGGCGCTCTAGTAACGAGACAGAGAGCGGCGTTTACTTCCGCCGCCGACCATCCAATGTCTCGAATATTGGTCTGTGTGTGGGGAACAAATATTCCTGTTATTACATATATATATTTTAAAACCTATACTTATGCACAAGTATATGCAGGTAAAATACCATCGATCTACGGGAGTTTTAGAAGAAAAGGGTAAAGAAAACCCCTTAATTATGCGTTTGTTTAGGATAATCTAAAAAGTGTCGTTCAATTTTTCTTCTTGACATAGAAAATAGTGTTTACTATTGTACCCTACGTTTTCATATATTTGAGAGTGAATTTAGTTATTTTAAATATATATAAGTATTTTTAATTAATTATATTTATTAGTAAAAAGTAAATTTAAATGATTTATAAGATTTATGATTACTATTTAATCCTTTATATTATTTTTGTTTGCTATAATAAAAACTGTTGATAAACATTTTTTCATTTTCATTTATTTCAATAAAAGTGTAAATATCAGCATTTTCTGTGTCATCAATCGCCTACTTCAGAAGCAGTCCCCAGTGCCCGCAAGAGTCGAGTCAATCGGGAAAGCATTAATGTTTAATTTCACAGAAAACATTTAAATTAAAATGTATTTTTTTGTGAATGTGAATTATCGAGTGTACTACTTGCTCCTGTTTGATATAAAACACCAACAAAGTTACTTGACTTATAAAATTTGTTTATTCCTTATTATTAATATCTTTCTTTATGTGTGCCATAGATTATTAATAATGCATAACTTTTAAAAAAATAAAATATATCAGCTTTNTAACGTGTTTTATCGTGTCGGGATATTATTATAGATTTAAATGAATCGAATATTAAAGCTTTATCAAATTAACTAAAATATGGACAATGGATAGATAAGTACATACATAAGGAATAATTAAGTGCGACTTTAGACATAGTACGAGTATAATCAACTTCACGCTGTATCCCGCACGCAGCAGGGTGCACGCAGTAGGCAGAGGGAACGTAGTGTTAAGACATTCCGTTCCCCACTTTCCGCTGAATTCTGGAGGCATTTTGTAGAGTGGCTATATTTATTTTTGAAGGCAGTATTTTAACTAGATCTATTTTTGATATGCATTCTCCTATTGTGTACCATCTCTCCCAACTCTTTAAAGTTTAGCGATAATTTTAAAGTATTTGTAGAAAGCTATGATAAAAAATAATTAAACGACCAGTTCATTATTTTTTTTTAATAAAACCTTTATATAAACGTTAATTATTTGTTTATTTTTAACATTTTAGTCACAGTTTTGGTCACTATATCAGAGATATTTGCCGTTAAATTCCACAAGTAAGGTTTAAGGGAAAAGACAAATTTTATATACACGACGACAGTATCGCGTCCCCCAAAAAAGGCTTTTACAAACATCGGCCTCTCCGTAAACTGTTAGCGCCTCACCCTAAATATTTCATAAACATGTACATTGTATATAGAAACTTATGTATGTAAATATTTTCATCTCTTATGTGAATATAATATTACATATTTATACTTCTAGAAGTTTTCTTCGTAGCTTCGTATGCTACTAGCTTTAGCTAGCGCTACGAATGTAGCGTAGTCGTAGCTTCAAATCCCCTACTCACAACAGAGTAAAACAACCATTTATTGATATGCAGTGTTTCAATAACGTGGAATATTTTAAAATAGATTATACAATAAAATATTCTGATACTTGGAAGTCGTGGCGCTTTAGTAACAAGACAGAGAGCGGCGTTTATTTCCGCCGCCGACCATCCAATGTCTCGAATATTATAGGCTGTGTGTGGGGAACAAATATTCCTGTAATTACATATATATATTTTAAAACCTATACTTATGCACAAGTATATGCAGGTAAAATACCATCGATCTACGGGAGTTTTAGAAGAAAAGGGTAAAGAAAACCCCTTTATTATGCGTTTGTTTAGGATAATCTAAAAAGTGTCGTTCAATTTTTCTTCTTGACATAGAAAATAGTGTTTACTATTGTACCCTACGTTTTCATATATTTGAGAGTGAATTTAGTTATTTTAAATATATATAAGTATTTTTAATTAATTATATTTATTAGTAAAAAGTAAATTTAAATGATTTATAAGATTTATGATTACTATTTAATCCTTTATATTATTTTTGTTTGCTATAATAAAAACTGTTGATAAACATTTTTTCATTTTCATTTATTTCAATAAAAGTGTAAATATCAGCATTTTCTGTGTCATCAATCGCCTACTTCAGAAGCAGTCCCCAGTGCCCGCAAGAGTCGAGTCAATCGGGAAAGCATTAATGTTTAATTTCACAGAAAACATTTAAATTAAAATGTATTTTTTTGTGAATGTGAATTATCGAGTGTACTACTTGCTCCTGTTTGATATAAAACACCAACAAAGTTACTTGACTTATAAAATTTGTTTATTCCTTATTATTAATATCTTTCTTTATGTGTGCCATAGATTATTAATAATGCATAACTTTTAAAAAAATAAAATATATCAGCTTTACGTGTAAAGACACTCTATTCCCTTTCTATACTCTATTTCATTTTCCACCGGGGCATTGCATGTTGAATGGTGGAACTTAACGCCGGGCTTTTTACCTTGGTGCTTTGGTGCCGAAGAAATGAAAATATTAATTAATAATTCCCCCGAGTGGGGATAGAATCCACAACCGTATCGTTACAGTAACATCCTTGTGCCCCTACGCCACAGCGGCCACAATTTTTCTAGTTATTTTTTTCTCAGCTTATTATATTGTTATAAATATATTTATAGAAAACCCAACTTTATAAGCAGAGTACGAATTTGAATTCTTTATACAATACACTAGATATTTAAGAAGCGAGACTATACTAAAAGCTTTTCTTTGTTTTCTCACTTAAATAAAGATTTACTGGAGCTGGACTATAATTATGTAATTCCACATAGTTTCGTAGATCGACAGTAAATTAAGCATTAGCTGTTGCATGTTACAGCTCGTGTTATTGGACGTGAAGCTGAATTATAATGTAAGATAATAGTCTTGGACCTAATTGACAGTTGATGATATGACCTTTGATGATCATTTGATTATTAATAGTAGAAGTTTTTAGTATGTTATTGTTGTTGACACAGTACCAATTCATCAAATTTGTTGAAGATACAAAATTTCTTTCTTTTTTAAAATGCATTCTAATGTTGTGTTTAAACTCTATCTTTTATCGTACGATTTACTATGTGTGTTTTCAAGTCAATGTGACATTGGTGAAGAGGTCAATATTTAACAGACACACTTGAAGCACTAATACTTAAGATCTGAATTGAACTTAAGAGTACAATTTTAAGTAAAAATATTTATAAAGATATTTTTTGTAAAATGTGATTATAAAAAAAGGTTCGTAAAAGTCCTAATTATATGTTAATCACATTGAGTATCTGTCTTAGTAATCTTACAAAAAATAAATATGTTATAAAAATTAACTGGTTATATAGGTGGATTGTATGGTTTGGAGTTACGCCAACACACCTCGAGGCAACAACGGGCGGCTGCCAAGAGCAGACTTGGTAATAAATGGAATCAGGTACTTGCAACTGGGCTTTGGAATTATCCTTTATTGTTCAAATTATACTAATTATTATGCTTTTTTTTTTCCAGATAACTTTTTTTAATCGAAATATTTTTTTAGTTTTCATTCTTGCATCTTCTGCATCTTTGTTTTACTATATTTTGTCTTCCAATTCAATCGCAAAATTGAAAATAAATGAAATAATTACCTACACCTGATACAATTAACAACTACCACGCTGATATACGTTATTAAATATAACTTTGAAAAAATAGGTTCTTGTTCTTGTGAAAATGTAATAGATACAATATGGTTTTATGAGTAAAACTATTATCATTCTATTCTAATATTTTCTTTATTCCGAGTGATCAATTGCATACAAATCGAATAATATGGTCTATTGAGATTTGCTCGGCATTAGTAAACCAGCCGCATTTCTGCATTACTTTTTTCATATTGGAATTCGAATAAAGGTTGTATTCTCATATTCTGCTCAAGCGTGCTTCTTTCAACGAGTAGGTAAGTACCAAATATTAAATATTTTCAATATCAAAGGAGACATTTTTCATTACTAAGGTTCATGTAGTGCACGTAGAAAATGCTGCTAAAAGCTAACTGAAGTCTAGAAACTATCTAGGAACATCCAGCTATGCAGTTGTACAATATTACCTTACCTTTTGTAATCTTTTTATAGAAAAAATCACTTCTATTAAATATAAATCTCTTAACTCTTAACAATGCATCTGTTATTAATGATGTAGAGACAAATATGCCTTTATTAGATAAACGGGTGCTGTAAATATTATGACATCAAGCGGTCCTTTGTTTGAAACAAGCAAATTAAATCACCTGTCACTTCTTTCGAGGACCCCCAGGCTCAATTGCTGAACGCAGTAGGTCCTCTAGGAACTCTAGAGTAAGAGGAGTTGCTAATGCCCCTCAATCCACCTCAATGTACCTCCAATCGATATGACATCGCAGCAATGCGTAGACAGTTCTGCGTTCGTAGTGATAGAATCGAAATTTTTTCATAGTCCAGCACCGCCATACACACCGGTCGATTGTACTCGTCAGTGATTTTTGAATGTTGTCAACGAATTTAATTATATTATGATGAAAATAACGTTATATTCAAAATTTTGTTAAAGTTCTGATCAAATTGAAAGCGAGCTATATCTCCGTGGGGTGTCTTCATTGTCCCGTTTGAACAAGTATTTTTTCAAGAACAGAACAAGAGAATATTTTTGTATAGCCAGTATTGTTTTGTAAACAACAGTTGGTACGAACTTTTATATGGCGTATTCTGTGTACTACAAGCACTAGTTTTGGTGAATTTTATATTTATAGCATTCGTTTGTTGATGAAAAAATAGAATAGGGCATATATTTTTATACTTTTAAGTTATAGTTGTGATTTTTTTAAGGAAAAAGAGTATTACCGATATACGTGCATATATAGCTTTGCGTAAAGTAACCGGTACGGTACTTTCCTTTACTACTTTTTACATTTTTTTATATAATTACTTAAACTTAAAATTAATATTTAAAAAAACTTGGACAAACACACAACACCCTTTGTTGTTTTATTAGTTATATTATCAAATATAATAATTTATTTTAATAATATCGAATTAAAAAACACATTAAAAAACACGATCTAGATAACGTTGTCCAAATTCCAAATTTACGTAAAATATGAATAAAAAGATGTTTATTTTCTATGCTCAGGAATTTTTGTTAAACGTTATGTGAAGCACTCACAAAAGGAGGGCGAGGACTCGTAATTAATTCTGTTTTTTCGCTCCGTTTTCCGTGTTAACCTTTTTCCACGAATTTTTGAAAAATATACCACATTTCTCATTTACGTAATTATGAAATATTTTAAGGTTCTTTAGAAATAATTTCTTTATAATATATTCATTTAACTTAAGACAACTGAACATTTTAAAGTTTCAAATTTCATAACATTTAAAATACATCACAAATTAAAACCACAAAATTGACATTGAAAACAAAATAAATATAATCAATTCATGAACTAGTCGGTTTTTTATCTTAATGTTCTATACATATATAACTAAAAATAACATATATAACTTATATGTTATTTTTGTCGTCTCGTTTGTTATTTATATATACATAGTTTTTTTATATTTATGTAAATGGATATCAACGTTAAGTAATGTTAAAATGTATAAATATAATGGAATATTATATAGATAAAAAATGATAAACTTTAAACCTAATAATGTTTGAAATATAAAAAAATATAAAGATTCTCGTTGAGCTTCTCTAGCGAGTTTTGATCACGTCTGGCTTTTTGTTAGGATTTAGAGTCAGGGCATTCAGTCAACAATTGTAAAATTTTCATACTGTGTTATTGAAAAAAGATTTATGGAATTAAATTGAAATATTTCTATTTGCAATAACAATATCGTTTTCTTGAAACGCTAAAGTATAAAAAATATAGAAAAAAGGTAATTGAATATATTATTATATATTAAACTAGCGGCCCGCCCGCGGCTTCCCCTGCGTGAACTACGTAATTATAGATTTTTGTCTCCATGAGTACCTACGTCCTATAAGTGACGTTCATGCAAAATTTGAGACTCCTACATTTGTAGTAACGAAGTTTCATACAAACTTTCAACCCCAAAAACAACCCCTTAGAAATCGAATATTGCAAATTCCCGTCTTAGCGAGCACCTACGCAAATAACCCCTATAAATAACTCCTATGCAAAATTTCAGATTCCTAGCACATGTAGTTTCTGAGATTTCGTGATGAGTGAGTGACCTTTCGATTTTATATATATAGATATTAATGCTTAATATTCTGCAAAACTATGATAACTAGGGTTTTCAATAAATTCTAGCGTGAGCTTGCCGTCTCTGATTTGTACGACGGCGGTAACGTGATTTTGATGAGCTCACACTCGCATCACGATCTCCGATACTCGTTCGATCGGAAATTTATGATGAATCGGGATCTCTCTTTAATAATCTATCTACTGTAGTTAATGTTTATTATATTTTTATTTGAAAGTTCATTTCATTTATTTGCATTTTATTGTTTATTGAGAAAGGGCGATTTTTTTAAAAATATTTATTTACACAAATACAAAAAATATATAATTTATACAAAATAAGTAAAATATACGTTTTTTAAAGTTATTTTCTTATTTTATTACTATAACAATTAAGCTAACCACAAAAAATATATATATTTAATCAAACGTAATCACACACAATTTATATCGGCGAATTAGACTCAAACGACGCGCGTCGGCATATTGGATTCGATTCATTCCGTGGAATATCAAAGTGGAGGTAGAGACGCAGAGACCGTCGTTTAGCAAATATTCCCCGACTCCGGGCTCCGGGCTCCGGGCTCGCCCGACTGACTCTATTAATTAAAGGGCCATCTAATTAGTCGCCCGACAATCAATCCACCTGACCCGCAGTGACCCGCTAGTGTTCGATCTATTGCACGTTAATGTCGATTACGTACGTAATTTAACCGGAATAATGTAAGAGCTATGTATGTCTTAACATAATATAATTGTATATTATTCTTATTTTATATTTTTTTATCAGATTTAAGCTGTATCTTGCACACAGCAGGGTAGGCAGAGGGTACCTAGTGTTAAGATACTCCGTTCCCCGAATTTTCCGCTGAATTCTGGAGTTGCCGTTGTCACAAAAGACTAGACTAGGTAAAAATCGAATAAATAGAACAATCATGATTTATATGCTAACTGACTTTTAGCTGACAATTGTATTGCAAATTGTAACACAAATATTTAGAACTATAAATTCGTTATAACATCTCGAGCTATCTTCGCAGGACAAATAGCAATAAGCTCAAGTTAGCTTCTTGGTTTAAACTGGGAAGATTTCGAGAGCATTGTGACAAAGCAGCATAGAATAGGATATTGTCGGTTGGACATGCTGCTCTACTTGCTCATGAGCCGTGCCTCATAGATAGAGGTAGAGGTAGAGTTAATCACTTCTCTTTGTGAGATTACGAACTGTCGAATACGTCGCTGTTTTAACTGGTTAATGCGCTTAATTACCATTGTATTGTACACCACGACGATACGATACGAGAGATATTACTATTAAAAGCAAGTTTTTAACACCGAAAAATTGAATTTTAAATGTATATTTTTATTTCTTTAATTTCCTACTTTTTGTGTTCTTAGTTGTGTTTTCTTTTTAATGGATAAAGAAATTAGGGTGCCTTTTAAACATTGTTTATGCTAGCCGATGTAGTTCAACAGCCGCATTGTAGCGGGCTCACATTTAGAAAGGCGTCCTTTGTTTTATCATAGTCTGGCTAAATGAGAAACCTAATGCCCTTTATAAATTACCTTTAGAAGTATGAATTAATTGCCTGTGATACGAAACTATAGAAAACGAATAGAAAAATGTTCATTGTGTAGGAGCAAAGCGAAAGGTCATTAAAATCACGTTACCGATCTGAACGAAAGAAAACACACAATAAATAACATAGTTCAGTTTGTTAGTACTCGTAGTAGCGGTGTTAAAGCAATTTTATTGAAATATCTTAGATTCTAAAAGTATTTTGTCATAGGTTACAGGTTCGGTATAGTGCAAGATAAAAATAATGAAATAACTAGATTTTTTTTATTTAACATATATTTAATTTTTAGCGCAAAGACGAAGAAAATAAATTCGGAGGATGTAAAAACCTATAGCCTTACATAAAAAACTAAACTCCTACTTTAAACGTTCATTCATTCCTTATTTTCTTCTTAAACATAACTTACAAGTCTCAGTAAATTCTATGAATCAACGTTTCGTGCATAAAACTTTTGCGGCGCAAAAAGAATATAAAATAGCTCTCCACTGAATACTATTCAATTTTCTAGAATATAGCGGCGCGACCTTAATGTACTGACCTGAATGTACATTTCTGACGAGTCCTCGTTATCAGTAAACGTTGCAAATGGCAATAGCAATGAAAATATTTCTATGTCATGAAACTAATAAGGTATTATTGTTCTCTTCCATATTGTGGATCGGGGCAAGACTTTGAGAGATAAAGACGTCATTAATGAGTAAAATCTGTCATAAAATGACTAGTATTGTCAACAATGTAAAATAAAGTATAAAAATTTTACATTTTCAAGATTTTTACGAATTTTTTAATGTAATCACCATCGCCTATTTGGAAAAGCCATTTAGAACGCTCCTAATCATATAAACAATTATTTATTTATGATATATAAAAATAACACAAGGGAATAGCTATTATTTAAATAATTCAAATGCAACGTGATTCGACGAACTTTTTTGACGGATGACTTTTTAGAGGGAAATATTATGAAATTGGGTCCGTCAGAGACTAATGAAATTGAATTGATGAACCAGTATATACTCGTACGTAAAAACAAAAATATTGTGTGAAATTTATTCTGCTAAAATTTCGTAGCTACGAAAGGTTTATTAATATTTTATTATAGAGGTATATTTCAAAAGAAATGTAGGCGTTTTACAACGTTGTTGTTACAACTGATAAAAGCAATTATCCCGTTGAATAGCTTTTCACGACATGTGTCACTTTCAGCTTAAAAATAATGATTCTGTCTTTTTACCTATATCTCACATACAATAGGAAAGGAAGAAAAGGTTTAATGAAAGTAAAACAGAAATGTAACGATAAATTCAATAAAAGAAATGAAAAAGAAGTAAAAGTATCTCGTGCAAAATTAACATAATTGCTAGGGAAGTAATCTCTCTTACTTTTTATTACGTTTAAGTTAGTTATCGTCCAGAACCAGTTACAATCAATCAATTCCAATAAAATGTCTCAAAGTGACATTACCTGCTTCCTATCGGTCCATCAACCGATACTGTAGGATAATTAATTGCCCGAGGGACTTCTTTTGTATGAAAGAGAAATGTTTCCTAAATTTATATTCAAACCTTGTTTAGGCATANGATAAATTCAATAAAAGAAACGAAAAAGAAGTAAAAGTATCTCGTGCAAAATTACCATAATTGCTAGGGAAGTAATCTCTCTTACTTTTTATTACGTTTAAGTTAGTTATCGCCCGGAACCAGTTACAATCAATCAATTCCAATAAAACGTCTCAAAGTGACATTACCTGCTTCCTATCCGTCCATCACCGATACTGTAGGATAATTAATTGCCCGAGGGACTTCTTTTGTATGAAAGAGAAATGTTTCCTAAATTTATATTCAAACCTTGTTTAGGCATATTTAGCTGTCATTATGTTTGGAGCATGCAATCTAAAAGGACTTGATTTATATTTAAGTATACTGTTCCTTTCCATTTCCATGTCCGATTGTAATATTTTTTATATAAGTTTTACTATTTAAAAAATCAAAGGAAATTATGTGATTCTGAAAGAAGCTTTTAATTGTTTTAGACAATAATGATGTTGATATAGTCCATATAACAAACATATGTATGTATATATGCATTTTTTTCAGCTTCATGTATTTTGTACATAACAGAGTAGGCAATAAGAAACCTAGTGTTACGAGACCCCATTGTCCATTTACCGCGGAATTTTCGAGATATGTTGAGTGACGGAACTCAACACCGCGATTTCCCTTGCGAAGCGAAGAGACGAAAATATTAATAAATAATAATAAATTTTCCCGAGTGGGAATCAAACCCTCAGCCGTCGGGCTTACAGGACAGGCGCTACAACGACGGCCATACATATGCATAAAGAGTAAGCACTACTAAATCATAAGTAAAAATATTTTTTAGGAAAATCTTATTTACATAAAAACCAATTTTGAGCGCTCTGTAGCACTCTGTAGCACCTTGTTGTCCAGATCTGCCATATGTTTTGATTTAATTAACTTAATTTTAAATTAATTTTTATATGACCAGTACAGAAATACTACATACCTACACGTTTTTGTTTTTCGTTACAAACATTTTGTATAATGTAGATCATTAATAATATTTTGATATCGAAAAATGCCTAATATTACTTAGAACTTGCTGAAAACTGGAAAGATTTACGGAATAACTATCTGTAGTAATAACGTAGGAAGATATTAAAACAACAACCATTTAAAATACACTTCTATTAATAAATCTTTAAACATTAAAGCCAAAGCAAATTCGAAGAAGCTATAAATCAAGGGTAAATGGCGTAACTAAAACAAAACCCAGCACAAATCGCAAAGAACATTCGAGATTCATTAAATACTCGTCTACTCGTAGCAGTCCCGGAAGTATTACGAGGTCTACGAGTATACAGCGGTTTATTGTTGTCATTCCGTTTGTAGGCGACGGCGTGGATCGATGACGGACGTTTAAATGGTACCAGTGTCACCAGGTTCCCTGCACACGTGACGACCGCCCACTCCGTCTCTGCCGCAGGGACTCCGCAGACAGATGTTTTACTTTGTCATTCTAATTCCTGCGCTAATGAGGTTCGTTTAGTACTAAAATAGCGACTGTTTATGTACGCGGTCAGGTTGAAGTCATAACTTGAATTACAGATATCTAGATTTGTATTTATAATGGTTTCTTTACGGATATAGTTAGTGGTAAACAACTATTTCTCGTATGTCTACATTTTGGCAAAAATTATAAAAAATACTTTAAAATGAGCATAAAAGTACCTATATGAAACAATGTGATTCTTTATTTATGACTTTATAGTAAGCTTGCACGTAACTCCAGCTATTTATCTTTATTATATGCAGAAAAATGGCAAAGTCCTGAGCGAAATGCGAAGCACGTCGGCACGTATAGCATTAAAGATGCCAAAATGCCAAGCAAATTTTCGGTAACCCCACAACTTTTAACTTTTACGAAACAGTTATATCTTACCTAATATGCATATAATATACAGATACTCAAATTCTTGCAGAGATCCTCCTGTCTGTTAGGTTATTCAATGTCGACGTGTTTTTATATCCCCTTTGTGGTAAATATATTGAGAAAAATGGTTTCGTCATTCATTTAGTAGCTTATTTACGATTTTGAGGCTAGTCAGATCATGAGTTCGATTCCCACTAGAGGAAATATTTAATATTTTCATCTCTACACTCTGGGGTCGAAGCAAAGCGTGGCGTAGAGTTCCGCCTCTCATATACACAATGTCTCATCACTAGGTTCCCTCTGCCTATCCTACTATGTGTGGGATACAGGTGAAGCTGAAAAAATAACGTTTTTAATATCAATCGTTCATAACCAAACAAGGTATAAAATACAGAGGAATTAATTAAACCTAGACCCTCGTTACCTTACTTTATCGCGTCGCTTGTCGATAAAAGGATTACCCTGCTAACTGGTGGCTCTGCTAATAACATAAATTGTATAATTTAATACGAGTTCCGAGGATTTTTAATAAATATAAATTATGGTTTATTGCTATTTTACATTATAACAATGTCTAATTTTGTTTGCAAATTCTAAGATATAATACATAGATTAATTTACAATTATTATGAGGCACGTACACTTCTATAATATATATTAATATTATTTTTTAAGCATAATGTCTAAATATACACTAAAATATTATTTATATGTTTTTACTAAATCAGCCCAAAAAGCCACAAATGTATTATGATGAATGAATGTAATGGATGTTCATTATTTCTGTGTTCCTTTTATATCTTTATAGTGGAATTATATAAATGTTAGAACTATAATCGGTCATTTACTACTAATAATAGTGTAGTAAGTAGTTGTAATTAGTCTAGTTTTCATTTTATTAGACGTTTAGTCGTTTTATTTAATTTCAATTTATGTCTCACTTAACGTATAGGTATGTTTACATATGCATATAACCCTAAAAATATTTAAAAAGTCATGGAATTTT
This sequence comes from Heliconius cydno galanthus, assembly GCA_036379175.1. Classification (NCBI taxonomy): domain Eukaryota; kingdom Metazoa; phylum Arthropoda; class Insecta; order Lepidoptera; family Nymphalidae; genus Heliconius; species Heliconius cydno. Next base: position 433,866 of record JAKRZM010000615.1, read on the forward strand.
CATTAAACCTGTACAGAAAATCAAGTGAAGCTAAGTCGGGTTACTAGTTAAATATATTTTAAATATTTCATATTGAGCAATAAAGTTATCGGAAATATTAATTAAATTCCGCTTTTAAAGCTATTTCATTATTTTGTGTTAACAAACAGAAATTTTAGTATAAGATAGTTTACTAGACTTATTCCAAGAAGCGAAATCAGGAAAAAAAACCAGAGCGAAGTAATGAAAATATTAATAAATCATAACTCATATCCCGGAGTGGAAATAGAACCTTCCACCGTCACTTTTACAGTCACACTCATGTGCTCTTGCACCAGGACGGCCTCAATGATGGATGGTATAATGCTTTTATTTAAGTTTATACTATTTAGTAGATAATTTAGTGGTAGCAAACGGTTAAATAGACCAATCGCCAAGTGTCAATAACACGAAAATAAAGGTAAAAAGTTAAGTAAAAAGTTTGACACACAACTAGTAAATACTATTTTATAAATTGGCAAAAAAAGTATTCGGCAATTTATAAAATACTTGATGGGTGAAGGTCCCCAATGAATTTTAAATTGAATTCAATTTATTTATTGGGAAAAATGTAGTCTTTTTTGGAGCCTTTATATATTAGACTAGTGGACTGTCGCGGCTTCGCCCGCTTGAACCACATGAATATTTACGAAATTATTTTCAGTTTAGGGGGTAAATTCTAATAAACTCTGAAGCTGTTCATTGAAATATTTTTAACCTTTAACTATGGGCGTGATTTTTTTATAACACACATACGAACGTCGGGTCTGTGAGACCAATGTATTTATCGGTCATATTCCGTCTATTTTTTAAAGAAAGAAGACTTTTTTATGTTTTAGTTTACATGAATAGCCTCGAATCAAACAAAATCAATATAAATAAAATCGCTTTTTATTAAACTTCACGCATCACAACGATTTAAGTAACTTTAAGCCACAATTTCAGTCTTTGGCCACATGGGATGACTTTTAAGAAAATAATACTATAAAAAAAAGACAGATAATATAATCAATATTTTTTTAACAAAATATAAAGTCTAATAATTTAAAAAACTAAAAAAGTACATCTTATGTTATAAAATAAAAATTTTGACAACACCTCAAGATAAGGTAC
>JAKRZM010000615.1:435535-471655 GCA_036379175.1 Heliconius cydno galanthus
TATATCTTTATAGTGGAATTATATGAATGTTAGAACTAAAATCAGTCATTTACCACTAATAATAGTAGTAGGTAATTGTAATTACTCTAGTTTTCATTTTATTAAACATTTAGTCGTTTTATTTAATTTCAATTTATGTCTCACTTAACGTATAGGTATGTTTACATATACATATAACCTTAAAAATATTTAAAAAGTCATGGAATTTTCATTAAACCTGTACAGAAAATCAAGTTAGTTAGCTAAGTCGGGTTACTAGTTAAATATATTTTAAATATTTCATATTGAGCAATAAAGTTATCGGAAATATTAGTTAAATTCCGCTTTTAAAGCTATTTCATTATTTTGTGTTAACAAACAGAAATTTTAGTATAAGATTGTCTGACAAAATATACATTGTCATAGTAAACATAGTGACAATCATACGATAGGAACGAGAAATAATAATTTAGTGGTAGCAAACGGTTAAATAGACCAATCGCCAAGTGTCAATAACACGAAAATAAAGGTAAAAAGTTAAGTAAAAAGTTTGACACACAACTAGTAAATAGTATTTTATAAATTGGCAAAAAAAGTATTCGGCAATTTATAAAATACTTGATGGGTGAAGGTCCCCAATGAATTTTAAATTCAATTCAATTTATTTATTGGGAAAAATGTAGTCTTTTTTGGAGCCTTTATATATTAGACTAGTGAACTGTCGCGGCTTCGCCCGCTTGAACCACATGAATATTTACGAAATTATTTTCAGTTTAGGGGGTAAATTCTAATAAACTCTGAAACACGTGTTCATTGAAATATTTTTAAGAGTCTGAATTTCAAATTTTATAAAAATCGGTGCCGATTTAAAAAAACTTTCAACCCCTATTTCATCCCTTTAATGTTAATATAAGCGAATCAACACACAATGCCTCCAGAACTTGGCGGAAAATGGGGGATGGACTGTCTGAACAATAGGTTCCCTCTACCTACCCTGCTTTATGTGGAATACAGCGTCAACCTAAAAAAGAAACACTCATATACCCGTCAATACAAAACGTATAAGACCAACTAATAGTTTGAAACATAGCAAATATAGGAATAGCAACAGCTGCAATAGCAACTATGAATATATCTCCCGCAACTCGATATAGGAAGTCATAAACAAGTTCCGTATGTACCAATGCTCTATCAATTTAATATTTGTGCTATAGAGATCAAAATAACTTACAACTGACTCATATTGTTTACTTGTTAATGTAAAAGATGTCTCTATATTTTTGTTTAAAATAAATTGTGAAAATTGTGACAATCGTGTGTAACGAACGCTGAAATAGTTAAAATTGAACACGAGGCATTGCTTACGTTAAGCATATATACATATATGTTTTATTCAAGCCTTATTATTTCAAAGTGCTATGTTGGCTTTCAGTCGTACCAATATAATAGAAAAATTGTCAATTAGTTCCTTCTGCCTGACCTAGGTACCAACCTTTCGTGAAAGTAATGAAAAACTTCTGAAATATTCGCGTACCAATTATTTATTGATGGTGAGCATGTCAGTTACATATTTCCGACCGACATTATGAATGTTGAAAAAAACGTGTGATGTTTTGTGTTGTTTTTTACAATGACCTTTCTTTTTTCTGTTAATTTAGGCTCTTTTACTGTACAAATGATGAACAAGTCGACCTGTTCATGTTCTGTCATTCAACAAGCAGCATATGTCACAATATAAGCAAAAGATCTAAAATCATATTTTTTTAAATATATTTTATACAGAAAGACAAACCACTAGTCACCATAGCAAGAGAGATATATCTCTCTGTGTCTCGCGCTAGGGTGCATAAGTGCAATTGACATTACCCACCGTACTTGATATAATTGACTTAGCGAGCTGAAACTTCAATGGAGTAGACCGATTGGAGCTGCTCGAGATACCAGCCGTAATTGCTTCATGCTAATCCTATGCCTATAAAATACCACAGATATTGACAATTAGACGTTTATTTCAAAGTCAAACACAAATTCAAATAATAATATGTATAATGTATTTTTTATCACAAAAAACCGACTTCAAAATTCAATTTACGACTTATGTGATTCACCTTAGACCTAAAGGGGAAGGTGCAACAAATACGATAGAAATTTTAATCACTTTCACGCTGTATCCCGCATACAGCATGACATGTAGGGGGAACCCAGTGTTAAGACACTCCATTCCCCATTTCCGCCGAATTCTGGAAATTCTGGAAATTGCGTGTTGAGTGGCGGAAATTAACGCCGCGCTTTGCCTCGACACCAGAGCGAAGAAATGAAAATATACATTTAAATAAATATTTCATTTTCTCGTGTGGCGATCGAACCCACAACTAGTCGCATTTAAAACCACTCTTGTGCCCCGCGCTACGACTGGCCTTAATTTTTTGTTAATTTTAATAATGTAACATGATTATACATATGTATAACTTTTCCCTTACATTTGTTAACTTGAAACCGTTAAGTAATTAAAACGAGCTTGCTCCATTAACTTTTATATGAAATAGGTTTGGAAAACGTTGGCAAAATTTGTCTTTGTGTATTGAAAACCCAAACTTTTTGCACACAAAAGCGTCGCAGATAACAATATGTGGAGGCAGGGATCAACCAGCCTCCAGCCTCTGAACAACAGTTACTACAGATGTACCAGAGCCCCATGTCGCCGACTATTGTGAAAAAATTGTATTCTACAAATATGCTTTGAAAGGAAAACATATTCAATTAAGTGGATCTTTTTATAAACCTTTTCTTTACATTCCCTATAATGATGTCGATGTTAAAAGATATTAGTGAAATCGGCTTAAATTTTTGATGGTTTCTGTATATTTTTTACTAGCATGACACCCGTGACTACGCTCGCTAAAATTACGCCATTATTTATTATTTTTTTAGCTTCTCGTCGTTTCCCACATATAACAGGTTAGGGAGAGAGAACCTAGTGTTAAGACATTCTGCTTCCCTTATGACAGTTCCGCCCCCCACATGTTGAGTGGCGGAACACAATGCCATGCTTTGTTATGGCTGGCCCCGCTGGTAAGGAAATATACGAGTATAAGACTTTTTAACGAAATATTTCATCACTAACTCCTTGTTAGTAAGTAGTAGTAATGTACGAGCCATTTTGAGCCACTTAAGAGCGTCTTGTACTTGTTGAGATTGATGAGCTCTACGTAAAGAATTAGGAAACTGCTCCTTTATATTGTCCATCTCCGGTCAGCAAACATTGAACAAAAGACTGTCGATTTTAAACCTTCAGGTAAAAAAATACGTCTTTTCATTACTTTCCATTTTCCATAAGGTAAATAGAACATTACGAAATAATCCAACTGCTGATCTTATAAGTAAACGAGTAGGAGACCCTATCATTTTACCTCTTACAATTAGAGTTGATAAATTTAGAATATCCAATATTACAAATAAATAGACAGACAGCTTGCTAGGTTTATTATTTAATTATAATAGCTGAGGCAAAGGCCGAAACGTCTCCAAACCAAAATCTTAATCTCCAGCTGCAGTAGAGCAGTGGTGGAAATGTATGACCCCATTTCAGACGTATCTTTGGCCGACGATATTAGACTAGACGCCAAAGCAATGTCTAGTACTTGCATTGCTCCGTACCCACAAAAGCGTTGTCACTACAATGCGGAATGTCTTAGAAACACATTCTCGATCTTCATGCTCATATATTTGTGGTGGTATACTATGGTAAAATGTAGGATTACGTAAATAAACAATATAAAATGTCAGTTATCAAATGGTAAAACATTTCTGTGGCTAGTAACTAGTCTAATTAAATTTTTATTGGGCAAGATAAACATTTTCGTGAAAACTTGAGGCGAAGAAAAAACCTGCCAAGCTAGTCAGCCTCGCACACCGATACCATACCTTATAAATAGTAGCTTATAAAAATTAACACACTTAAAATTGCAGTTGAAAGCGTTCATTTTGTTTGAAATTAACTACAATTATAAGTTTGGAATTATATTTTTCTATAAAATAGATATAAATTTTCACTTTTCACATTTTTTCGACATATAACTGATTTTATTTCAAAATTCGTTTCTCGAAAAGGATGAAACATTACTTATGCTGTGTCTTCCAATTAAGTACACAGTATTAACTATAATACTATAAATATCTACTATAAATTGCTACTATAAATATCTATCTATACAATGCTAGCATAAAACAACAGAATCAACTTACATTAAATATATTCTACATATATAAATTTAAAATACATTTGCCCTTTAGCCGCCATTTTAAAAATGATATTGAAGCGGACACGAATACTTGAAAATAAATAAGGATATGTGGTTGTTCCCGGAAAGGAAACGTTCAGAGGCATTCTCGGCACGGAAGTCGGCGACACTATCGCGACACGAGTATACCGCTGTACGCAAATATTTATGTTGTGAATAAAAATAAATATAGCTGTTAATGTACTTAAGAGTACTTTATATAATTGAAATAATTCTTGGGGTGATTTGTTAATAGGGAATTCAATTCAATATAAAAAATGACTTTTGAGGCCATCAGACCAGAAGACAGTATGTGGAAAGTCGGAAACGGAAGTGGCTTAATGGGAACGGAGTATCCTAACATTAGGTTCCCTCTAGCTACCCTGCACACTGCAATGAGCAGGGTAGCTAGAGGGAACCTAATGTTAGGATACTAAGCCGTATCATTACACACTATGTACACCAAACAATTTTAATATATTAATATAATAATAAGCTATTAAAAATAAAATAAAAACTACAAAATTATATGCTAAAACAAACAAATGACGAGAGTGCGGGAACCCGAGGAGTGCAGCGCGACGGATGTAGCGTCTATAAATTATACGTATCGAGTGAACGTTAGCGGCAAAATGTGAACATTCTTCCTCCGAGATAGCAAATAATAGTTCAAACGTTACTAAGCGAAAATCCTGTACCTACGCTATACATATTAAATATATTGTTTTACTTTTTATTTAGGTTCACGCTGTATCCCGCAGGGTTGCCTAACCTTACTTAGTTTTAAAGCACTTGCCGCTGATATTTCAAGATTTTGCGTTGAGGGCCAGTACTCAACACAGCGCTATATAAAAGTCCTAGTAGGTATCTTCTTCTACATATATTATAAGTCTTAATCTATATATATAAAAGGACTCGTCCTCACTGACTGAGGTAAGACGCGCGCACAGCCGTAACCGCTGATGGTAGAAATGTGAGATTTGGACAGATGTTTACTTTCGTAATCTGGACATCCACTAAGAAGGGATTTTGAAAAATTTTAACCCTAAAGGGGTGAAATAGGGGTTCAAAGTTTGTATGGAAAAAAATTTAAATCGGCACCGATTTTTATAAAATTTGAAATTTAGATTTTTAAAAGTATTTAATTGAACACGTGTTTCATCGTTTTCTAGAATTCTCCCCCTAAGGGTGCAAATAAGGGGTTGAAAGTTTGTATAGGTTTTTTTTAAATCGTCACCAATTTTTATAAAATTTGAAATTCAGACTCTTAAACGTATATAATTAAACACATGTTTCATGGTTTTCTAGAATTCACCCCCTAAGGGTGCAAATAAGGGGTTGAAATTTTGTATGGGAAAATTCTTAAATCGCCACCGATTTTTATAAAATTTGAAATTTAGACTTAAAAATATTTCATTGAACACATGTTTCATGGGTTATTAGAATTCACCCTTAAATAGGCAAGCGAATCTGCGCGCGTCCGCTAGTATAAAATAAAAGAAAAAGGAGAGATCTCCTGGGCGCAATAGGGAAGTGTCTGTAAGCATGGTTGTGGGTTCAAACCCCACTTTGGTAGATAAAGTGTGACATTAAGCCTCAGAACACGTTTAAAAATTAAAACATTCAGAAATTGAAGTCCATCTGCTTACCTAGCTATGTCGGAAAAAACATGAAACTGAAAAAAAAAACTATAATTAAGTTATAATTAATTGCTTGAAATAATTCATTATTTTATAACGATCTTTATTATAATTATTTTATGAAAATAAACAAAAATAAAACAAAGATTCATAACAAAATAAAATGCAGAACTCAATTAAGTCATTGTAAAATAAACATTAAAATATATGAGGATACATTGATAGCTCCGTCGGGATATTAAAGAAGGAATGCCATTGGTACGTAAGAGTAGCGGACCCACTCTCCCGTGAAATTGCACCATTGAACCACCAATAGACGTGATAATTTAACGACTGTGGTACACTAAGGCAAGGTAAAGGATATGTTTTTTATTTTTTATGTTCTTACATAATCCGCGCTCGCAAGTGTTGCCACAAATAGCGCAGAGTGAAGCCAGAAATTCCAATTTCATGGAACTAATTTTTGAAAGAATATTTCTTGAGTATTTATTTAGATTGAATACATATTTTCTTTTTAAGCTTGTAAGAATATTCTCATACGTTTAAAAGTGACATAATATATATTTTTTTAAAATTAGCTTCACGCTGTATCCTGCACAAAACAGGGTGAACAGGGGTACTTTCCGCCAATTTCTGGAGGCATTGCGTGTTAAGAATACTAAGACAAAATCAACAAAATAGTACATAGAATCTATATACAATATATTTTGATAAAATCACCACTCTGTTATTTTAAAAAAATGTATAAATTGTATATTTATTATCATGTACCGAAAAATATATTATACACGTATATTGGAACGTCCATAGTAGTAACGTTGCTACCAATTAAATATTAATGGCTGCCTGGTGTCCCTTTGTAGCTTAGGTTTACACAGATAGCTTCACATAGCTTGTTAATCCACGTCGGTAGCTGGTGCCACATCAACAACAGTCTAATGGACAGACAGTCGAAAGTGGGTATAATTCTAATAGCGAGTCTAACTACGGGACATGGGTAGTTTCACTAGATTACATCTCGGACTTCCGAAGATTGGATGGTGGCTTCTTGTAAATATAAACTTGTAAACAGACAGACAGAGGATGAAGTTTATGGAAAATGATTTAAAAAATCGAAATAAAATACTTCAGCTACAGGGTATTTCAATTTTCAGTACAAGAACAAAGCTAAGTAAAACAATATTAAAATATTTATCTTTTAATAACATTTCAAATGTAATTACAAAAATACACATAAGTTTTCCCATTACAATGTTTGTATGAGGGTGGAGGGTACGATAAGAGAGTGAGAGTTTGAAGTATAAATTCTAGATGACACCTCAAGCCGCAAAGTAAATATTATAAAGTTGAAAGGAAACGCTTTAGAGAAACAGAGCAAAATCTGATATATTAAAGGCTGTTCAGCAATAAATCTTAACTCGGGCCGCTTCTTACATGTTATATTATATTTTTAATATATAATTTTGTTATTTTAATTTTCTCTTTGGAAACCGTCCAAAGAGGTACGGGTTCAAATCCAGCTACCTTCAAATTTCCTAAGTGTGTAATCATATTTTAAAAATTTTAAAAATACCTACGCATGTTTTATACGAAATCCTCTTGAATAACTCGGTCTATTAGTAAAAATCGTATCCATTATGCGCTCGCTTGTAAAACGATACCACATATTAAAAGATATTTTAAAATGGTACTTTTTTCAAGTAGATCCATATTGACACTAAAATTCCTTGGAAACAATATCTGCTCTGGACAGCCAGTTTTTGCTAAGTTATAGAACTTAGTGCCCCACGCCGCACCGGTGCGACTTGAGCGATGCGAAAACACTAATCCTTTATGATTTATGGCCCACTCGTATTTCACTGTAATTTTTGTTTTTTATTTATTATGAGATTTAAAAGCATATTGAAAATTAAACTATATTATACATACTTGTATATATTATCTTAAGAATTGCTGCTGTGAAATATATACAATATGTTGATTTTTTTGTCAGAAAAAAAAAATACACAAAATGGCAGAGTTAAAATTGCTAAGTGAAGTAATAAAGGAATAGACAGAGAATCAAAGTTATCTTTATAAACCAAAGGAGGCGAGACCATTGCAGAACCGACTACCGTTATTTTAAACGTATTCTGGGTTGGAGGCTATACGAGATGGAAACTGAAAAGCTGAAGATTGAATCCAGATAATTATATTATGACCTAGATATAACAATTATTAATAAATTAATGACCTAAATACGATATGTGTACTGCAGTGTATATAAAAGATACATAAAAAGTCCACTGGATATTTACTATCGAGAGGATTTTAGTCTCTAATATAATGGAGCTAATATTTGTCAGCTAGGTAACGTCAATAATTTTAAAAATCAAATTTGCCTTAATAATATAACACAAGAATATCAAAGTAAATATTTAAAATATCACTTTGCTTAATAAACTGAGAAACCAAGATACCATTAGGAAATTCGCTTGGTCCTCAGTTTGTTTGTCAACTTCGACCGCACTAAGATGAAACGAGTTTCAAACGACTTCCTGCACGTAATGAAACCTCTTTCGCCTTTTGATTCGCAAGATTAATGCTTTACCTTAAAGAGTTAAAAGAAAACTGTGGATGCTGTAAATGATCATAAAAAAAAAATCTGCTTCACGCTTTATCCCGCAGGCTATCCCGCTTTATTAAAGCAGGGTAGGCAGAGGGAACCTAATGTTAAGACGCTTCGTTCCCCACTTTCCGTCGAACTTAGGAAGCATAGCGTGTTAAGTTGTGGAATTCAACGCCGCGCTTTCCTCGACACCAAAGCGAAGAAAACGAGATATAATGCAATGCCTAACAACTTTTGCATTAGAAGTACCTAATGCAAAAGTTGCATATGGAAGTCCTTAGAATTTAAGTTAGAACATATCTAACTTAAATTCACTCTTCTCTCTCTTCTGTTCTTCATTCAATTCTTAGAACATATCTAACTTAAATTCTAAGGAAAAAATCAAAATCAAATATTTAAAATTTGTTTATTCCCATTTATTTATAATTAATTATGTTTGGTTATTTAATAAGGTTTAATTAATTTTGACTATATTAAAAACTGTATAATTCATTACCTCTAAATATTTTTATTATGAACGTATAAACATAGCTCAAGAAGTAGAAACAGATAATAAGAGTGAAAAAGATAACAAAGTCAATATCTTCTTTATATAAAAGGAGATGTTCCCGCTGACTGAGGTATGAATATGAAATTTGGACAAATGATTATTTTCATAATATGAGCATCCATGAAAGGATTTCGAAAAAGTTTGTATGGAATAATCTTTAAAAAAACGAATTCTAAATTTTTATAAAATTTTAAATATAGACTCTTAAAAATATTTCATTCAGCACGTTTTTCGTGGTTTTTTAGAATTCACCCCCTAAACTAAAAATATTTTCATAAATATATTTAATAAATATTCCTATATTTCAAGCGGGCGAGATCACCCAAGTCCGCTAGTATATTATAATTTTATTTCATTACAATAAAAAAGATAAATAGTTTTACTGTAAGTACGGAGAGCATAATATTTAAATTGTGAAAGTTAAGGAGAATAAGAACTACTTAAGTTGCATATCTAGGATACAAGTGATGAATGCCATATTTGACATCAGCTTGAAATCTGAAATAAACACATAGGTAAATTATCAAATTATTAGATTTCATAAAAATTAAATCAAAACTAAATCAGCTTCACACTGTATCCCGTACAAAGCAGTACAGAGCAGGGTAGGCAGAGGGAATCTAGTATTTACACTTTCCACTGAATTCTGGAGGCGTTGCGTGTTGATTGGCGGAATTTAACGCCACCCTTCGCCTGGATACCAGAGCGAAGAAATGGAAATATAAGTTTAAATAAATATTTCATTTCCTCGAGTAGGGATCGAACACACAATCAGTCACGTTTACAGACACGTTGTTTTATTTTGTCTCCGTCCTTATACTTAACAAAAACAATAAATATATTACACTTCTTATACTCGCGTGGTATCAAGGTGCAGTTTTTCACTTATATGGTTATAAGTTCCAATACCATTAGAAATTGTTTAAATTTAATTTATTTTTATTTCTCTAATTGGTCAAGCTGAAGTGCGTTTTAGCACCAGATTTTTTCGAGCCACCCTCGTTATTAGAGATGACGAGTGAAAATAAGAAAATAAATCTTACCCAACGTGGTCGTCGGCATAATAACGGACTGTCCTCTCAGCGCCATCGGGCTGATGTAGTGCGTAGTATCCCCTAACCACGTCACCGTCGCGGTGTTCCTGTTGTTCCTTGATGTCACCAGTGTGGTGGTCCACTACTTTGTATCCAAAGTTATATCTAGGATAGGCCTGCAAATGAACAACACTTTTATCTTTTATATCTCTCATGCATATAGTGAGAATAATGTGGCATATTTATAAACTCCTTAATACTATATTTTATTTAACTTTTCGATAAATACTTTCAGATCTACAACCAATGAATACATATGCAACTCTTTATTCTCGTTAGACCCCAACCGCATTACAAAGGTTTCCAATAGGATGTTTTTAATAACATATATACATAATAATCAACGTGTCTGTGTCCGTTTCCGTATCCGTATCCGGGTCCGTATCTGTGTTCATATCCGTGTCCGTATCCGGGTCCGTATCCGTGTCCGTATCCGTGTCCGTATCCGTGTCCGTATCTGTATCCGTGTCCGTGTCCGTACCCGTGTCCGTACCCGTGTCCGTATCCGCGTCTGTATCCGTGTCCGTCTCCGTATACGTGTCCGTACCCGAGTCTGTGTCCGTATCCATGTCCGTATTCGTATCCATGTCCGTATCCGTATCCGGGACCATATACGGGACCATATCTAGGACCGTATCCATAGCCATATTGTCCTGAGTATCCATGTTCACGTACGAGTTCAGGATGCGCGATAGAGTAGGCAAGGTGATTCTTGTATCCCTGTTCGTATAAATGTCCGTGTCCTAATCCGTAACCATAACCTAATCCGGGACCATATATAGGTCTGTATCCATAGCCATATCGTTTAGCGTATCCGTGCTTACGTACGACTTCAGGGTCATTCTTTTGGACGTCGTCGCAAACTGTAATTGTCACAACCGCGAGGAAACACAGTACCTGGAATTGAAGAATATTATGTGTCATTATATCTGATGTCATAATGTTTTAAAATAAACTATATTATTTTTATATTTTTTATAACTCATTTTCGCGTTCGAAATCGAACTCGCAACTATCGTATTTATTAATAGTCACTGTATGTCGTGTGCCAGTAATGTGTATTTTTATCAAAAAAATATATATGAACATTTACTATAACTAATTATATAACTTACTATATTTACCAATATACTAAATTATCTTAGCTCAGCTCTTTCAATTTTTGTCATCAGGGTTAATAAAAACTGTATTAATTAGCTATATTAATAAAATGATTAAAATTAAACAGTAATATAATTTTAAAGACTTACCTTAGCCAACATTGTGTTGATAAAGTTTTTAACTGTTTTAGTAACAAATACAAAAACTCAACTGATACTATTAAAATTAATTACTACGTTTTATATAATTATCATTCACAAGGGTAAATATTAGAGATTTATTGATTTCACGTAATTATATTGCTAACTAAACGTCCGACGGCATCATTAGTACCTAATATGCTATAATAGTTGTTATACGTTACACACGTATTGCTTAATAAACGTTCCTGTACAAATTTTAATTAATTAGAATTTCAATGAACCAATCGAAGTTCCTTCGAGTAAACTGAAGATATATTTATATATATAAATAAAAAAGTCGTTTTGTTTGAGAGTTTAATATATTTAAGATATTTGGGTAAATAAGATTTTTTAATAAGTACTCCAGGAACCTAGTGTTTAGACACTCCGTTCCCCACTAGGTTATTACCAAATCAATGCTTTTATAAATGATATTGATAACACAACTTAGGAATGAAATGCTCGCTCCAGTCTTTTTCAAAAGTATCATCGTCACAAATTATTAAAAGTGTATTTGTAAATAATTGAATAAAAAAAAAGTTTCTTGCGCCGGTTCTTCTTAGGTCTGAGGTAAATTATTTGTTCAAAAAAATAAGCCTGTAACTTACCAGTATTAATCAATAGTACATTATTACACGCAGAGAAGTAGAGTATACAAATTGGGCATATATTACTGAATATTACAGACAAGGTGGCGAAATAAGCAATAGCTGATACGACGTAGCTATCCGTAACGTTGGCTCGATTGCCTGGTTAGATTATACACACATTTATTTTACAGCTTTATCTTTCCAAATTTATACAAAAATAAACGTTTTAACATAAAAAAATATTATTCCATATTAATATTTTTATCTCCGGAAATAGAATCTAAAAGAGAACCTAAGAAGATAACGATAACACCTCCTTCGTACACTTTTTATTAAAGTATTAATGAATGTACCAAGCACATTCGCACGTCCGTGCGGTTTTAACAAATCTTGCAGCGGATCTGAAACTTTCCGCGTGAAACCTCATCTAACTTAAACATTCTGATTAAAAGCACCCTCAATGTTTTATTTTACATATATAGAGACAAAATAAACATTTTCATTTTAAAATATATATTCCAAGGTTGATTTTGTTTAAATAAAATATTTAATAACCCTACCAATATAATATAGAAAGAATACACGAAAGAGATAGGTAGCTAAAAATTCTGTTTTATGAAGCCTATTACAAAGGAAAATTAAACTTAATGAACCAAACAAATTCGAATGAAAAGTACAAAAATTATCATTAGAAAGACATTAACAACAAAAAAAAAACAATAAGAAATATGACTATAAGAGCAATAACAGTTACCGCTCGTACTCCATTACAGCTATAAAATGATTACAGTGACCACATTTTCCTTCAGCGCATTTTACCATACCGCTGCAAGAGACAGAGCACACATTTTGTACATGACTTATTGTGCTCTCTGGATTATTCAGAAAATAAAAGTGCAGAGAAAAGGCATAAAGCCGCCGTTTTTTATCCCTCGCGGCGACCACGTAGGAATGTGTAAGTTTTTACTCGTAGACCAAAATGGAACTAAAATTAAAGCAATAAATGTTTTTCATAATATGAAGAATGATAAACGTTCGTTTTACTTTTACGTGTTTACAAATGTACGTATTATAAAATTTTATGAGTGTTTTAAAGTAATGTTTATGCATATTTAAATAATTAAGGTTTATACTGGACAGCTGTTTTAAGTGTATTTTACTTTTTTTTAGGATTTCGTAGCTCAAAACAAACAACGGAACCATAATAGAACCAGTTTGTTGTCCATCTGTTTGTAAATCTGTCCATCTGTCAAGACTATTTCTACGGCCCCTGGAAGTTTCTAAGTCAAAGCAATTAAAATTACGAGAGTTTATGAGAATTAGTGATAGCTAATTAATATTTCTTAATTTATGGAATTTAAATCTTCATAGCCCCCCATATACATAACCCTAATACCTAATATCACGCTACAATACGAGTTAGGTATGCTGACAATTGCCTATTATACGTGTTAGTCCTAGGTATCTCCAGGAAACTGCAGCGTTACAAAACAAAGGGCACTCGAACCCACCCCGATAAGCTAAGAGGCTTCTCAAATTCATTGTGCTACCCCCTCTCCCCACGTTCCAGGACTGGCGGGCTGGAACAACGAGTATTGTGGCTTTGATCAAGTTAACGTGCAAAACATCTCAATCTCCACAACTACTTAAAACGACTAAATGATTTGTATTAGACCTCGTATGTTCATGGCATGTTTTAGTACAATAATAAAAATTATAATATATTAAGACAAATATATCAGCTTCACGCTGCATCCCGCACGCAGCAGGATAGGCAGAGGGAACCTCGAATTAAGGCACTCCGCTCTCTACTTTTCGTCGAAGGCATTGTGTGAGGCGCCTTGTCTGGACACCAGAGCGAAGAAATTTAAATATAAATTTAAATAATAATTAAATAATAATCTTATTATTAATATACTTATTATTACAGAAAGGTAGCTAGGAAAGTTTAAAACTATTTCGTATTTTCATAACAAGCTCCACGGAAAGCCTAGAGCAGTCAGTGGCCCGAAGGCATAACTTTTAAAGGTACAAGGATAAATTATATTTTCGTATATTTAGTGAATACTTGATTTAATATATACCTAAGATGTAATTGGGTTAGAGATTTAAAATTTACAGTTCTTGAGTTAATACGTGTTACGTGAATAGCGGAACTCAACGCTGTGCTCTGTTTATTCGAGTGGGGGGCGATAAGGAAATAATTTTAATATGAAACAATTGTTCGAATGAAGATCAAACCCATAACCGTTGCATTTAACCTTAAATATCATTTAAGTAAATAAATTGAAAATTAAAATGGGAACTCTATTTTGTTATTTCGTAATTAAGAGAAAAAAATATACTTATAGTATACCTACATACCTGATTTTATTAAAATAAAAATATTTATTAATTTTAATAATGGATATGAAGCCGGCCCGGAATATTAATATTTGCTATTTATTTCTCAAGAAGTTAATGCGATGCGATGATATTTTTACAGAATCGAGAAAAATAAATAAATATTTTAAAAAATATGTTTCAATTTAAAGTAAAAGATAATAACCATACATATTTTAAGTATAAAATAACGTGAGCTCAGGTAGCTATTAGCGAGTAAAGGCCATAAGCTTCAGAGGTGCCGCTTTTATATCATTTTAATGATATACAATGTGCATATCGAGTTCAATGATAAAAATGCTTAGTGAAAAGAAATACGCAATTTGTCTAATGAAGACAATTTTTTATCATCTTTCAAAGTTACTATAGATTAATTTACTATACATAAAATAAGCTTCACGCTGTATCCCGCACGATACAGGGTAGGCAGAGGGAACCTAATGTTAAGTCACTCCGTTCCTCACTTTCCGCCGAATTCTGGTGGCATTGCGTGTTGAGTGGAGAGTGTCTTAACATAAGGTTCCCTCTGCCTCTGTAAATATACATATTTAGTTCACGATACATGAAATTGATGCAAAAAATAAAATGACATAGCCACCTCGCCATATAAACAAAACCAGATCTCCATACATTTCGGCAGTGATATAAAAGTGTTATTACAAGTAGAACACAAATCGAAACGTAACCTGAAGCTACGGCGTCCCATATCCTCATAAATATGTACGCGGTACGTTACAGCGGCGTCTACCTACATACGAGCATACCTGCTCTCATCATTGTTTCACTGCAACGAGTGCAGGCTGGTGCGATTTTTGTCATATAGCCTAGGAGGAGTAGGTCACAGCCAGAAGAAGTATAAACCACACTAAAGTCGTTTCACGTTCTACTTAAATAAATTGGATAAAATTATTTGTTTCTCTAGAACCTGCACCGTTTTTTTTCTCCTTGCGTCTGCTGCGTTTTTAATACACTTAAGATTACAAAAAGTGAGTCTTTGTAGACAGCGACGTAGAACTTTAGAGGTAGGCAAATGGAAGACCTAATTCATCCTTTCCTTGTTTCCAGCCAGTTTTTGATATATTTTCAGTTTTTGATTGAGAATTGGGTGGCAGAACTCGCGCAAAAAAAATATCGCGGCGGGGATCAAACCCACGACCCACCAATTTCACTGTACTACGATTGCCTTTTACACAAGAAAAATAAATATAAAAAATTACAATGAACAAACAGATGTGACCTATTTACTAAATAGCACTTCTGTGTAAAACGAACACTTCAAATCAGTACACACCTACCAATGATGGAATAAATGAAATTAACATAGAACTAGTTATTATTCCATGTTTAGCACAGATAAGGCAATAAACAACAGGTATTTGAAAATCTAATAAGGTTATCTCTCATTCACATGCATTATAAATTTCTATGGTGCTATGAATAGACAACACCGTTGTTTATGATTACGCAGATTTAGCTATGTTTATGGCATAATGCTTACATAGAAATTTATTACGTCCATTATATAAAATAACATAATATATGTATGAGAAATTTAATTTGCTCTAATGAGATAATTTTACATAGGATAAGTTTATTTATCGATTATTTTAGGGGCCACAATTTCCACCAATGTTGTAAGGCAAAACTAAATATTAGTATAGATAGAACAAGGATATCTTTTTTATATGAGTTTCAAGAATATGATGTAAATTTTTTTTTAGTTTCACGCTATATTTCGCTCCCCACTGGAGACACACTTGGACATTGTGGAGACACTATTGAGTGGCGAAACTCAACACCGCGCTTTGCCTCTACACTGACACTGTAGCGAATTAATTTAATCAAGTGGGAATCGAACCCACAACCTGTGGTGCTTACAGTCACTCACTTGTGCCCCTGATGACTGACAATCAAGGTAGCATCGAAAACTACTTGTAAACACCTAGATATACGAATCTCAACAAGAGAACCTTTTCTTTAACAGTAAGTCCCTAGTTGTTGCGCTAAATTAATATTTGTAATTTCGGATATAAAGAGAACTTTCCTTGGAGATCTTTGCGCGAAGCAATATTTACGTGGTTTGCATTGTTGTATAAACAAGAAGGTATATTATTTCATAACTTCGGTTTCATTTCGGTTGTTGTTTTTGCGAAAAAATACCAAAAATTCGGTCTTATTTCTGTTCTGAGGACCTCGTACAATGCTCGCCGTTTCTGAAATTAAGTATTAAAGAAGGCTTTCGGATAAGCTTTTTGAAATAACCGTCTTAAGCAAAAAGATAANCACCGTTGTTTATGATTACGCAGATTTAGCTATGTTTATGGCATAATGCTTACATAGAAATTTATTACGTCCCTTACATAAAATAACATATATGTATGAGAAATTTAATTTGCTCAAAATTAAGAACAAAAGCTATAGCTATATTTAATTATTATTTTTAATGGATAATTTTAAATAGGATAAGTTTATTTATCAATTATTTTAGGTCACAATGCCCCCCAATGTTGTAAGGCATACTAAATATTAGTATACAAGGATACCTTTTTTATACGAGTTTCAAGAATATGATAAGTAAATCTGTAAACTTATGTACGTAATTTAGGACCTAAGTTACGTAAGTTTTTTTTAGTTTCACGCTATATTCCGCACCCCACTTCCCGACAAATTGTTGAGACACTATTGAGTAGCGAAACTCAACACCGCGCTTTGCCTCTACATTGACACTACAGCGAATTTATTAAATTGAGTGGGAATCGAACCTACAACCTGTCGCGTTTACAGTCACACACGTGTGCCTCTACTGACAGACTATCAAGATAGCATCGAAAACTACTTGTAAACACCTAGATTTACGAATCTCAACAAGAGAACCTTTTCTTTAACAGTAAGTCCCTAGTTGTTGCGCTAAATTAATATTTGTAATTTCGGATATAAAGAGAACTTTCCTTGGAGATCTTTGCGCGAAGCAATATTTACGTGGTTTGCATTGTTGTATAAACAAGAAGGTATATTATTTCATAACTTCGGTTTCATTTCGGTTGTTGTTTTTGCGAAAAAATACCAAAAATTCGGTCTTATTTCTGTTCTGAGGACCTCGTACAATGCTCGCCGTTTCTGAAATTAAGTATTAAAGAAGGCTTTCGGATAAGCTTTTTGAAATAACCGTCTTAAGCAAAAAGATAATGTGTTTTTGGATGATAATGACAATATCATATAAAATTTCATTTTATAGATAGAATTTTTTGTCGTTAATATTTATGGTTATTATTATTCTTTAAATGTCATGTTGAAAACAGATGCTTATTATTATTTTGTATTGAAAGATATGAAAATAATAGTAAAATATTATCATTTATTTTTCAATACAACAGAATACAAAAAGTATTTTCATATTAAAATTTAAATACAAAGATTTTTCGTATTACTTTAACTTCGCTAAGTACCCAGAGCACGTACAGAACTTATAAGGAAGGAACGGACGGATGCATCAGGCGTTTCCGAAAGTTAGACAGAGTGCCATATGTCTTCTTATAGTTAAGTTTCAAATCCTGTAACAGACTTATACTTGTTATATTATATTCTTATGGAAATTTGTGATATTGTTTACTACAGTTTCTTAATTAAATTAAAAATATTAAAAAGTAGGTATTTTTTGTAAATTATGAGTCTAAATCATGAGTAGGTTTGTTGAATAGTAACAATAGCAATCATAGGTCTGAAATGACGATAAAAATCTATTTATTACATTTCTTTTGCTTATTTTGTAATGTAGTTTTAATAGACCCCCCATTTTATTGTTCAAGAAGGAAAATTACAAGAATTCTGTGATTTTAAAATAACTGTATTTTTTTATGTGCACATAGTTATTTACACGATACAGCTAACGTTAAAGCTAACGTTTTTACAGTTTTTGTCTGTCTGTCTTGTCTGTTGGTCCCGGCTAATCTCTGAAACTGCTTAGCCGATTTTTATGACACTTATCATTGGAAGATGGAGGATGTTGTGGAGCAAAATATTACGTTTTATCCGGGATTTAAATCTATTTAAATACATATTTAGTTAGGTGTGCGAAGCCGCGGGCCGGTTGCTAGCTTAAAATAAATTTATTGAAGAAATGAAATGACTTATAAGATATATTATTACCATCGTGAGTTATTTATGAATACAAAATATGTATTTTATATTTTAATATTATATCCACGTTCCATATTATTTTATATTCATTCTTATTCAAAAGTTTCTCATTTATTTATTACACATTTCGCAGCGTCTCGTTTAATATTTTCCAATATTTTAATTTTAAATATTTTTTATTGAGACGAGCCGTGACGAAGCGGCACATGTCTGTGAACCTGGTTGTGGATTCGATTCCCCCTCGAGAAAATGAAATATTGAATATTTTCATTATTTCGCTCTGGTGTCGAGATAAAGCTCGGCTTTTATTTCCGCCACTCTACACGCAATACCAACAGAATTCGGCGGAAAATGGGAAACTTTTTTTTAATACTAGGTTCCCTCTACCCACCCTGCCGTGTGCGGGATACATAGTGGAACTGAAAAACAATTCTTAAGCATTATTTCTTTTTACCTAAATCTACTTTCTACAATTTCTATTGCAATCGTTCGTAAACCTAAACACGTAGTATGTTAAGGAAGTGAACTCGGACCGGGGAAGTTTTCAGTTATTTGTCAGCGCTTCCCCGAATCGCGAGCGTGACTAGCGGCGCCAAGTCCAAGCTCTACGACTGCTTTATAAAATCAAATTATCCAAACAAACATTTTTAGAAAAACTTTATGTTATTGGTCATTATTGTAAAATTAAGTTCGGTAAACAATCTGCCTTACATACCTGCTTCACTTTTAAAAAAACGATAATATATATTATTGTAAATACAATATAATAAAAATCTATGTATATATTTAAATCTATATCTATATTTCTATCTATCTATATTTTTCATTTCTTATCTTAAGAATATAAATGTTAGTAAATATCGAATATTAAAATATTAAATACAGCGCCGGCTTCCATCTTTGTTCCTCCATAGTCCATACTATTTGATTAAAATTATGATGGACAGATGGTATTATATTATGAAAATATATTTTCCTCTTTGTTCAACGCAGGCTTGTTATTTTATTAAGATCAAGTTCTCGTAATACGATCCATTTAGTTATTACTTTACAAATACAATTAAGAAAGAGCGTTCTTGAGAAAATACTTGTTCTGTTTAATAATGATTGTATATAATATACAAAAGTAAAAAAACAGACGCAAAATGTAATAGGAAGTGTAGTTTTTATTTTTATTACAATGTTTTTCTTTAGAAAGTGCATCACCTAGATTCACTCTGTTGGGAGGTGGATATACAAACCTAGTAATATAGATAAATACGTTTAATCTTTTTGTTGTGTAGATAAGTTAACATGGAAGAGAAACATAAATCCATTTAAAATGGATAATAATTTGTAACTATAATTTAAATTTTCCAGTAAAATTCTACTTCAAAACTAACTAGGCAATTGAGGCACAGATCAAAGTGGCAGTACCTAAACACGAAGACAAGAATAACCTTTTTCTGTTTCCCTGCCATAGTGAGAATTTAGACACTTAACACGTAATGTCTCAAATTCAGACTGAAACCATAGCAGAGTGTCACATTAGATTAAGAGAGTATTAATTTAGGTTCTCTTGACACTTTTCGAAAGAAATATCTAAACAGCTTCTGAAATATTTCAATATATGCTTTCCTATATACCTAATATTGACTTACAAAATCAGAAACGCTCTAGAGTCGTCGTGTTGTCGCGACAGGAAAAATCCGTCATCAATCTGCCGAGAACCTATTTCCTTACATTCGATCCTCCCGTCTCCCGTCTCCCGTCGCATCCGAGTTATAGTCAACTTTTATCAGAATATTTTCTATTTATTATAATAGAAACATATTTTATAGTAGATAAGCATTATTTGATTTATATCAGATCAAATTTCGATTGGTGTATTTTTTATATAGAAATTCGGTCGGTTTTTTTAATTTAAAATGTTAAGTCTTTTTTATATACTTAGTTGATTTTATGATGATTATCAGTTTTTTCAAGTTTGGTCGTAGAACTTTAAGATTTCTTTTAGATACCAAGCTTAAATGTTTAAGCTATCCGAATAACTCATCATCATATTGTACCGTCCTGGCACAGGGGCAGTGTGTGACTGTGAACGCGACGGTCGTTGGTTCGATTCCCACTCGGGATTGTTGTTATTTGTATGAAACATAAGAAAAATATAATAAACAGATTAATATTGCATTTAAGATAATGTTAATCGTTATTATAAGGTATAGTAAATTTCTGCAAGTTTAAGTGAGAGATTATATGGCTCAATGATGGGTCTGGAGGAGCGCCAAAGCACCTCGAGGTAACAATGCGACCTTGCCAAGAACTCACTGATAGATGGCTATAGGAATTTGTGACATATCTGAATGTAGGCTGCTTGATTAGGTATCGAATGTCGGAGAGTTTATGCACCATTAAATATGATATATGCATACAATTATAATACGTGTTTAATGTTAACCTATTATCATTAATACATATTTATATTTGTAGTTTTTATTTGTAATATTTTTCTTTATGTGAACTATTTAAATTTCAATTTTATTTAAAAATATATTCAAAGCATCCTTTTTGAAATATTATTTGAAACTGTCGTTATATTGCAGTGGGCTTACGAAATCAGGTCAAATTCTTTCACCTTGCAACAAATTGTAGGTAAACTCTAAGAAAATCTTGACATTTTAATTCTAAGGAAAAGTCCGCATCCTGACATTCAGACACAGATATACCAGTGCTATTATAATAGAGAACAGGACCAGATATCCTGTGTTATTGGATACACTTTGTACGAGTATATCGTCCTGAATCGATGCAAGGAGAAAAAAGTCGACTACATTTACACGAATGTAGAGAAGCTGATTTATTTATCGTCTGCTATATACAATGTAAAAGTAGTAAAACAATAAAAGGCCAAATATTTTGATTATGTTTTTTATAAAAAAAAGTATAATTTCTCAATTAAAAAGTACAAAATATATAATTGTACTGTTCTGTTCTTTAATTATGACGTTCCGGATATATAAATATATCAACGAATTGGCAGAAAAATAATTATCAAAGTTCATTTCTATTTGACATGGCCTTCACATTTTCGCTTTACGTATTACAATTCATTGGAGCTATTGTGATTTCAACAAAGCACTTTCAATAACCAGAAGGGTATTGCCGCGTTCAGTGGGTGAGGCAGTATGCACCTCACGTAGCGAACTTTCAGTGTACAATCTCGACCCTCGAAGTTAGCCAAAGTGCTCAGCCTTTCTGACAATGCATCTAGAAATCTATGCTGTCACTCTTTCGATTTAAACATATTCTGTAAAACTTTAATAAAATTGTGATATTAGTAAGTTATATCTATTATTATGGGTATTTACACATTTTTTTATATAATACAAAGTAAAGAGCTAGTAAGTTTTCATATTCTAGTAACTACTTATTGTTGCTAGCAGATCTGTTTTCATATGTTTTAAAAAAGTATTTTCCTAAGTGTATTCACATATAAAATAGAAACAGAACATAAAAAATTTGTAACGTTCTAGTTTATCTATCTACACTTTAAAAATGTAACAATGTAAATAATATAATCATAATACTTAGACACTTTTAACAAATTATAAATAATAAACTTCTCAAAAAGATATTTTAATTTTCTTGACAGTTGAGATAATAAAACTGACGCTATTGAAAATAGCCAACGGGTAGGCTTTGTTCCGAAATCAATGATACTGCTATCTATTAAAGGTTCACTTTGAAACCTTTCAAATTGTGTGTTAGTTCAGTTCGGAAAATGTCATGTGTCAAGTTGATTTTACACAACAAAAAATATTTATTTAAGGTTAATTTTATAGTATTCTATTTTAGCACCATTCGTTAAAATTCGTTTTTAGGGTTCCGTACCACAAAAGGTAAAAAACAAAACTCTTATAGGATCACTTTGTTGTCCGTCTGTCAAGACCAAGGTATAAAACTTAAAATAATATGGAAATATACCTGAAAACTTAGGTATTTTATTAAAAAGAGTATTACAAACTTATATTTGTATGTCATTCAATACAAAATGAGAATATATGCCCGAAAACTTAAATTTGTCAACTTTTAAGTTAAGTTGTACGTTGACCTACAATCCTGAAATTGGTAAGGAAAACTCGGTGGGCGAGACCGACTCGCACTTAACCGGTTTCTTTTTTAAAAAAGCCGGGTTTATATTTAATTCAGGTCCTTCCTCTTAAATCACGTGTTCTCTACTTAGTGATACTTTTAGTAAAATCTCAAATTCTTGTATTTCCAAGTCAACTTGATACATAAATAAAATAATAGCTATAGCTTGCCTTATTTCCTTTGTTAGCTCTACTGACGAACGAGCTCGTTACTGGTGGCGATGAAATTGGGTCTTATACCGCTACATTCTTCATTAAATTTTTATTGTTTCCTCTCTCGGGTCCTCTTTATGTGTTTCTTCTTTACTAACTTTGATATGAACGGATTACAAAGTCCATAGCAGTGAAGTGCCTGTCGTGTATACGTTTATTATGGCAGATATGACACTAAAACTAATTTTACTTATTACTTACATAAACTTAATTATTATTTATCACTTTTCATTTAAACTAATTAATGACTGACTTTGGAAAGCAATTTATATGAAATTAAATTCAGCAATAGTATAATATATTTATTTTAATATATTTAGAAAAAAATGATAACAGAACAGGAAATTCTTATTATTCTAAGGCTGATCGAACTAGTAAAAAAATAATCATAATTTAATACTAACATTTTCTTAAAAAATATATACGACAGAAATATTATAAGCTAACATAAAATAAAAATATAGTGACGTTTTATATTCACGCAATAAATAATGCTTTTGCCATTTAAATTTATGTAGAAGCTTTTTGACTACGCCTAAGCTCATGTTATACTGAATGATTTATTATACCAACAAGTAAATTTAATATGTACATTTATTTCACGTCTCTCCAAATACAGTGCATTAAGACGATTCAAATTTATTCATTAGACTATATGTTTATCTCATTTAATTTTGTCAATGAAAATTTCTGTTGTTGATAGATATTATTACATTAATACTAGCGGACCCGTGCGGCTTCGCCCGTGTCAATTATACGAAATTCGTTAATTAATCAATATTATATGTATTTGTAAAATTATTTTCAGTTTCCAATAGGATTAATACTTATTAATTACTACAACTTTTTGTAATAATGATATTACATTTACGACCTCGTTTATGAAATGAAAATAAATCATAAATATTTCGCTACAACCTGACGTGTTTACAGTCGTGTACCCCTGCACTATTACCTCCAAATCCTTTTACTTCGTATATTGAAATTCTTCTGGGTCCAGATCTGAGAAATATCCTGACACCTAAACGACAGTTTTTTTAAAAAAATAGAGAAATGCCTGTATTTTGTGTAAAAAATATTATAAAGTTCTTTAGAAGTAAAATAATGAGATGGCCGCTTTTATATAACGATTATTTCAACATTCAAATTCCCAGACGACGTTTTTAAGAAAATATATTCAAAGTTAATATACATATTACCAAGGTTGGCTGAACTGAGATAATTGCGGAGTAATTTAAAAATAAATTTAATTCAAAATATGAAGGCATTTTTTATACTCGTATAAGTAATTTATTTTTTATAAAATATAGTATAACAATAAATAATACAATTGGGAAATGAAATATTTATTTAAATTTATATTTTCATTTCTTCGCTCTGGTGTCGAAGAAAACCACGACGTTGAGTTCTGCCACTCAACACGCTATGCCTCGAGATTTCCGGGGAATGGGGAACGGAGTGTCTTTACACTAGGTTCCCTTTACCTACCCTATTGTATGCGGGATAGAGCGTGAAACTGAAAAAATATATAAAAAAATAATTTAATTTGTCTCTATTAAGATAAGCCATTCACCCAATAAGTACTACCAGAGTCAATAGGCATTAAGATTATCAGTGATGACTCAAGATGCGTAGAATGTAACGAACCTACTACCACTAGAACAGCATTTGAAAAGGTAAATTACCTGGTAATATAATAAACTGTGCTCAGAGCTGTAGGCTATTTGAGTTGGGAGTCTCGAGGCGGCGTAATTACTCCCACGGCACTTTATCTTAAGGTTACTCTTTTAAGAATCAAGTTTTATTGTATTTGAGGGGAATCATGTTTGTTAATTAAATTGTATTTATAGTTGCCTATTTTAGTACATGTCCTCTATGTGATTTAATGCGATTTGTATTAAAATCTTAACATTTTATTATTAAGGTAGATAAGAAGTTTTGGAAAAAAATATAACCTATGTTTATATAAATAATGTAACTTTAGTAAGTTTTTGTGTTATATATAATTTTTCTCAATATATTAGAATTTCTTTAGTTAGTTCTATTACCTGTCTAGTATGCGTGGTCTGATTGTCAACACGCAGAGACTCTAAGGCTAAAATGAAAATACTATGAGATATCACTAGAATCTTTCTTGCTACCTCAATGTGGAAATAAAGCTTGATGTTAAGGAAATATATCATGCAATAATTTGGTGCCGCCGCCGTTGGGAAAGTTCGAAATTTGCCAGGCTAAATTAAATTATCAAAATCAAGACGCTACGGTTCATATT
The DNA here is from genome assembly GCA_036379175.1 of Heliconius cydno galanthus. Taxonomy (NCBI): domain Eukaryota; kingdom Metazoa; phylum Arthropoda; class Insecta; order Lepidoptera; family Nymphalidae; genus Heliconius; species Heliconius cydno. The sequence continues at coordinate 460,694 of JAKRZM010000615.1, forward strand.
ATATCTTAAAATGTCTCCTCTAATATTTACCCAACAGAGTAAATTTAAGGAAGTCAGTGTCCTCATTCCTTCAAGAAATATGATACTATGCATTCGTTAATATATAAAAGATGTAATCTTTCAACTCTACTCCAAATAAAATGAAACTGAAAATCTTTACAAAACTTTTATTGTAACGCTACAACCATCAATTTGTCTAAAACGGCTCACAATGTACCTGGGACTCGCTGCTGCTTCTATTTGCTAAAGCAAAAACCAGCTCTGTGAATACTGGGATTATGCAGAAAAAATATCTCTTGCACACTACAAAATGTAGAATTGAAAATGAAGTAAAAGAATATTTTACTTTTGGCTTCCTTTATGGAATACCTAGTCAGCTAATACTGGGATTACGTGTTTTGAGTATAACCTGCCATCTATAAAAGATGGTTAGGTAAAATGTGTATTTTTTAACTTATCAGATAAAGATAAGATAAGATACTTTTGTCTTAATTAAATTCGCGTGGCCCTCACAATTACAATTAATTCGTATAAATTATAGAAATATATACTATTACAGTTATTTCAATTTCGATTAATATTAATATGTAAATTTCTCATTTTAATAATACCATCCAAGCCGATGAGTAGTTGATAAATGAGCAAGTAGGTATATTTAATCACATTACTGAAGGCAACAATTTTCCCAAAATGAAATTGCTTCCACAGATTTTTATCGTACATTCCCCGATAAATAAATCTAAATTACTGTAATCTTATGATATTACAGTATAAGTCTATTTAATGTATAAGATAGAATTAGCAAAGAAATGCCTAGAATAATTTTTAATTTGGTTTTTTTCTAATTCTACTCTTATATAAATGCAATTTTACAAACCAACAGATTGCAATAATGACATACGTTTTATCCCAATTATTTGTAAAAACAGAGAGTAGCTTTTGATTTACAACGTATATAAATCTTAGTTAATTTTGAAAACACGTGCCACCTAGTCTCTTACGAGCTCTTCAATTATTCGACAGGTTTTTGTGGAGCTAGAAAACCTAACGGCGTTGTTTTTTTGGTTTTGCTTAAAAATGGAGTAGTGGGTATAGAAGTCTCTCAACGGAGAACGGAGTGTCTTATGTGCGGGCTACAGCGTCAAGCTTAAAGAAAATAAAAAATAATATCAGAGAGTTCCAAGTGGTAAGTGACTTCAATATTTAACAATAGTAACTATAAAAAAATGAGATAAATGAGATATTTCAACTAAACTACTGTACCTTATCTTGTAGACCTTTAGAGTCGACTAAGCTCAGAGTCGAGCCTCACAAAACCTAAACGCCAGCAAAGCTTTACTTACGTCTTAAGCTTTACGATACGACTCTGTCTTTTATAAGTTTCATTAAAACTTTAACCGACTTGAATACTAATTTGTAGCATGTTCTAACCGAGTAAGATCCTTTAGTTACGTATTGTAAATATCAGCTTTAATTATTGCTATTATGATATCAATACATAGAAGAATAAATATAAAAAATCATATAAAAAAATTAAGTCTTTTAACGATAATTAAGGTTGGTATAGATATATGAAATATAAAAATAGAATTAATAAAATTGTGAATAGTCTTATACTGAAGTTAAATAAAAAAAATGAATTATGAAACGGCTTATTTGTGGATTGATATTTAAATGTTAATTGTTTAACAAAAATCTTTATCATTTATTCTAAATTCTAAATTAAAAAAAAATATTCTCTCTTCAGCCATTATTATGTTATACAGTTAGTTGATAGTTACAAAAATTACATTATATATTATATTATATATAACTCAACTCGAAAATATTTACTGTATAATAAAACGAGTACCTACACTCTACAAATAAGTACTTGTAATACCATAAGAATTACTGTGGTATACTTTAATTCCCGTTTTCAATATTGTGCTCGAAGTAATCCGCCTTAAGTGACAAAATAGAAGTTTCTTACTCAAATAGTAATAAGCTTATGAGCGCTAAAACTTCGCAACAGTAGTTCTGGAGTTTCGCCGAATATTAGGAACTAGGAGACAAACTTAGATAGTTTATGTTGGATACTCGTCTAACGTACATTTCTCTTGTTGACTGCTACTGGTATGTTGACAAGAGTTGAAATTGCGGATGTTTATGGTAAAAAACATATATATACACGCTATAGTAATTTTCTAACAAAAAAAATAATAAAAATGACAGAAAAGTCGTAGTGTATGTTATTCCTTTCAATATATTATTTAATTAAAAAATGAGTTTATATCATATATCACGAGAATAGTTTATAAAAGTCCATATTTCTCTACGAAAAATGTATCCTCTTAAAATCATCAATCCTTAGTATGAAACACTAAAAATCATACTAAATTGGGCAATTTCACTAACGAATGAAAGCTGAAAATAAAAAAAAAACATGTTATTGACGATACGAAATCCCTCAAAAATCCAAGCCACTTCTTCTAATGATCACTAACAACATGTGCCGTTGGCTCTATCACGAGTCGAGTCTCTACTCGTCCAGTTTCTATTTACTTTATGTTTCATTTTAAAAGTTCAACGAGTAAACTATAATTAGTTATTTTTACATGTTTAAAGTGTTATTCCACACTTTGGAAAGAAAAATTTTTAGAAGACATATAAAAAATCCGCTACGTTAAAATTTTTATGTTTTCTAAAAAATACTATAATTAGTTGTTGATCTTCAAGTTATTTTTTTTGCAAAGTAGCCATAAAAAAGTGGTTGTTGTAATTTGGACGTCCGCCTATACGATTTTTTATTACTTTTCGTAAAACTATTTTTGATTTTCATTTTATAATGGAAACATATTGATGTACGTTAAAAAATATATTTAAAAGGTACGAATGTTTTGTACTTTTCAAAATAGAAATCTTAAAGCAATATATCAAAAATAGCTGTAACAATATGATTTAATAAACCGTATGAATCGGTTTATTACTCAATTACAATCGTATAACATTCCCAACATTCCGGGCAGAGGTTACCAAATCATAAAATGGGGGGATCGCTCCTCGCTCTGTAATTTCCGGTGCAGTCTGAGATCCGCTCGATCGGAACAGGAAGATATTGATAATGTAAAATGTTTCCCAACGTGAGAACCATATGTGAAAAAAAATTGTCACGTATAGATTTTAAAATAACCTAATCATATTCTGTGTATTAATTTCTTTAGGTTTGTTTATTTAGTTAAATATGCTAAGTGGAAATATATGTTTTTATGTATTAAGATCGATAGAATATGATAAGTTAATTCGTATGTTAATAACATGTTTATATAGTACATATAACCGTAACTACAATAAACTAAAAAAACTTAAAAATATTCTTACGAATCTCGTCTAGACTCAGTTATAGTAAATATCTTATCTGATCTATACGACCAGACCCGCTTGAGAACCGAATCAATATATTATATTGTTGTGCTTTAGTTAGAAGTAAATACATTGTTGGTGCTGCCGAAAATTCCTATATTTTCCATATTTCTATATGTTAACTATAGAATAAACCTGCATAATTGATGAGGAGTTTTAAATAGTTATTTTTTTACTTATATCGTGCAGTCGGTATACGAGTATATATACATAGCTGTGAACTATGTTTGGTGGCTTGAAATATATGTACATATTTAGTTAGTTGTCATTATACTGATGGCTGATGAAATGAAATATGCTTAAATGTCTTTATATTTCACAACGCAATCTCCGCCTAAAATTCTCCTTATCTCTATCTCCCAAGAAAAATTGAAACCAAGACTATCTTTTATTATTTTTTGGTCATTTTAAAAAAATCAGGATATGTTCAAATTGTGATTTTTCATCTTATTCAAGTTATATTCAATATTATTCAGAACTAAGTTATCGCTGTAACATTCCAACGCAAAAGTATTATATTAATACAGAATTGAAGTTACCAAAAAGTTGGGAGGGAGGCGAATCGAGATGAAACTCGAGTTACGGACGTTTATTGGTCACAATACCAGCTACAAAGGAGTTCTGTTCAACTTTCCAGTTCCAAATGTCAGTTTAGTGGCGACAGGTATCTAATGAATTTAATTACGTTCATCTGAGACCCTAGGATCAATTTAATTAAAATAGCCAAGCGAATAGTCGAAATAGTTTTGGATAATATTGTTTTGAATCTTTTAATAACACTAAGTTTTCAATCGAATGTTTTGCAAATTTTATTAAAGCTTATATACTGATAACTCTAAGCTTTTTAAAAATAATAACTCTAGGAGATATTTTAATTTTATATAAATAACTTCACACTAAAATTAAAATGTTAAAATTTGAAATGTTAAAATTTAAAATGCAAATTTAAAAATTTTAGTATGGCTTGTCATACGTCTGACAGTTAGAATTCTCATTACTTGTAATCCAAGATCTTTTAGAGATTAAGATTTAGAGTATTAACATTATATATACAATAAATTTTATATAAATACAAATAAACGTTATAATGATAAAATGTCATAGTCTGTCCGTTTCAATCTAAATCTTGTATAACATACCTCTACTTATGTATATTTACCCTATTTTACCTTTACATATAAATAATTACACACTAAAGTATAACATATTTTAATGTTATAAAATTTTAATATTATATACAAAGAAATTTAAAAATTAAAAATATCACACGACTGTAATTAATTAAATGTAGTAGGTACATCTTGATGGCTTAAATTTCAATCTCTTTTATTAAAATTTCTGCCTTAATGGATATTGTGTTTCAACAGCATTAAGTATATAAATTATTATAATGAAATACGCGCACTGAAGAGTAATAAATTAGAAAGTAACTGACGCTGAAACAACTTAAATAAATTTATTAAGCAGCCGTTTTAGATTTAGCGAATTAATATACTTTATATAGATTTAATTACATTTTTATAATATTGTATGATATAAATAATATTATTCTCATTTATACTTTAGTTTCTTTCTTTTCCCCATGTGGATGGATAGATGAGGAACAGGTTGATAAGGGAGAAACCTAATGTAACGACATTTCGTTCTTCACATTCCACATGAAATTGAAACATTGTATAATAGGTAGCGGGACTCGACGCCGCGTTTTGACTTACCAGGGATAGCAAAAGAAAATAATTTTAATTCATAAAAAATATTACACCGAGAGGAATGGGTACGATGGTCAAATATATTATATTTTTTAGCAAAAAGTACTTGACGATTGGGAATCGAACCCATAACCGCACTGTTTACAGTCGCACCCTTGTGCCTCTGCACCACAGCGGCCTTATATCTTATAATATATTAAATGTAATGTTGTTGAGATGTTATGTAAAATACTGTGACAAGAGACTCACGTATTAATAACTCTTTAGACTAAATAAAGAAACTAGATTATTTTTAAGAGAATTATATAGGAGATTTAATAAGCAAATTTGTGAACTAAAATCATTCATTTCATCCCCAACTGTAAGCCGTATACGAGGCAATAGGCCGCGCTAGGGTTAAGTGGGGCTGCACTTAAAAAAACATCAAGGGTACGGAAATGGCATTATGTCTTCCTGATGACCCCTAGAAATTACCCCAACGATATTGGCTGCTTCATTTTGATTTGATTATTATATCCAGCTCCTGACGCAATTATCTAGACATAATATATGTTAAAGACATAATATATGTTAAAACAATAAAAAACTTGCAATGATATGAACGAAAAAAAAATTAAATAAGGTAATTCACTACTGTCATTTAGTTGTGTCGGTCAAAAGATTCGTCTATCTTTTCGCCTTATCGCCTATTTTTGTAACATTGGGCATTTCATGGCAAGTTTTGATTTTACTACGTCTTATCTTAAAAGAACATCCTGTCTCTGTTTAAATTCCATAACAATACCTGAAATGCATCACTAGAATTATTCTATTTATCCATAGACTGTGACAACCGAACAAAGAAATAAAATGTTCAACATAAACATATTATTTATATGACATATTTAAAAGTAACCAGAGTATCTGGACCAGTTCTTGGTATTCAACGTTGACATGGAACACGACATGCCTTTTAAACTATAATAATATATGAAACATGGCCTGAGCATTTGGAAGTAGAATATCTTAGGTCTAGGTAGCTCTTTGGAATGGAGACGAGCATTCCGGCCTGCACCTTGCTACATCTTAGCCGTATATTACTAAATGCCTAGTGTCTACATTTCGCCGTTATCCATCCCTGCAAGTAGAAATTCGCCCCTAAAATATTTACTTAATTTTTTAATATTCATATATAGTGTATATAAGTAAGTATAAATATAATTTAGATATCATAGTAAATTTGAAAAATGATGTCAAAATCAACTTAGTGAGGTTTTTTATTTGAATAAAAAAATATGAGTTTGATTGTTTTTACTGACTTCAAGTTGTGTCCCGCATATACCAGGGTAGGCAGAAGAAATCTAGTATAAAAATACTCCGTTCCGTGTTGAATTGCAGAAGTCAACGCCGCGCTTTGCCTTGTTACCAGAGCTAAGAAATGAATATATGAATAAATATCGGGCATCGAACCAGGAACCAAACTTTACAGTCACGCTTGTGCCCCTACGCTACGACGGACTCTAATAATAATTTTAATACTTTGGACTTGTATTGAATTCATATAAAATGTGTCTATTTTCATTATAAATATAATTATTTATTTAAGCTAATACATTACAAATAATAATAATAATAAATTCCTAAGCCAAAAAACAATATCTAAAGTTATACAAATATTCCAAAGCCATACAAACTTTTCTGGCGAAATGCAAAATCGTAACGAAACGTCAAAATTGGCATACGTTTACGAGTAAAGATAAAAAATACAAGGTGTTGCCACAATGAGAGCCGTTTTAGTACAACCATTTATAAGGACGGAGTGAAATTGTAAAAACTTTTTCGTACAATTTGTGTATAGGATGCGGGCGGTAGAGGCCCTGCCTCGTTTCAGAACAAACACCTCAACTCCTTAAGTCGCGAAGTAATTTCGGCATGTAAAGAAAAAATCTTTTTAACGACTTTAAAGTATATATAGGTGTATAAGTATAGTATAACTTAGATTATCTTATTTAAAGATGTTCGCGGGTAGATTAGACGAAAAATATATATATTTCTTATTTTTATTGCTATGATTATATTCACATATACCTACTTACTAACTAAAAAAAGTAGTGAAGTGAGTAGAGGCTGACCTTCACATGAGGAACCGTTTGTAATATTTAAAATATCTAAAATTTAATACTAACTAATATTCTCTCCAGCAAACTGAATCAATGTAAAATTCATCATATTTTTCATGATGTTTCAAAAGAATTAACCTTAAATATTCATTGTTTCATATAGATTCATTAGAGATTCATCTTTAATTAATTAGAACCCTCATTCTTTCAGTTTTAAAGTAATTTCTTAAATATCGCGAAGTGTTAATAAATCGCTCATGCTGAAAAACGTGTCGGGACAAGCTGTCAAACTAAAAATAATTTAAAAGTTTTCTTATCTTTCTAGTAAGAATTCTTGTAACTAATTACTTTGTAACTTTACCAGGCACTTACATAGCATTTTTCTATTTATTCTCCATTCATCCCTTATTTTTGTTTTTCCTGTATATTGCTACGGTATATACAACACAAAGAAAAACAGCACTGTCTATGTAATTATCTATACATATATATTCAATTAATCTCTGTAAATTTATATGAAGAAGATCGTCGTAAAGTGTGTATTTATTTTGAGGTCGTCGTAGCGCTGTGGAACAGCGTCTGATTGTAAATGCGACAGTTGTAAGTTAGATTCCCATTCGAGGAAATTAATTATATCCATGATCTTGTTACGATAACAAGACAAGGAATACCTTCTTTGGGATTTCGGGAATGGCTATACACTAGGTTCGCTGAACCTACCTTTGCTTTGGGGGAAAAAGCGTAAAGCTGCTTTAACTATCCATTTCCACCGGTATAAATTCAATCAATGCTAATTGACATCACCAAATTTGGCTCTTGAAAGGATTGAAAAGCTAATTTTACCACATACAATTTTAATTCTTCAAAGTAAGTTTCGTTGTCCATGCACGGAGGAGAACAATGAGGACAATTAATTTCCAATACCTCCGACCTGAAAGCTCTCGAATTTATACTTCATTAGGCGATTGACCTACTTGCACGTGTTTAGTCAGCAATTTAACATACGTTTTGTGCTATCTCGATCGTAATACTATCCGTATTATAAAAGACGAAAGACGGAAGAATAAAGACGGTTTTTGGTAAATAGAAATTAAAATTTAAATTAATTAATTTTAATTTTCAATTAAATTTTGGTGAATATGTTGAGCTTAAACTCCTAAATATTTCAATGCCTTTGAGTCCGAAGCCAGCTCAAAGAAAAAATAATTGCGAGTCGGACTCACAATTTCAAGATTGTATGTAACTGGTACAAATTATAAAAGTTGACAAACTTAAAGTATAGAGGAATACCTAACGAGTCTGGTCTGCCCACGTGCACCCGTTCTTCACTTCGTTTCTATTATATACTTATTTAAAAAAAGATTATGTACATATATGTACAAAAAAGTACATGTACATGTAAAATTAAATTGAATAACATTTATGTACATAATCTTTTTTTAATAACTATACAACATATTTTGTTGGCTGCAATAAATAAAAACGACAACAATATAGCGATGGTGTTACTTTGTGTTGGTGATTTACAAATTGTCTTCTCTAAAATTGAGTTTCTCGAGACAGATCGTTGTTCACACAAAGAGGCTGTATTTAAACATTTTCATGGTAATATAAAAGAAATGCCTGGCTGTTTTGTATTAATTTTCCTAAGGTTAACCAGATTTTATTTTTTTTATTCGTCTGTAAAGACTCTTTATCTTGAGATCGCGTGTATGTATCAAGTTTAAATTAATATCAAATAAACTGATCTATGGTCCCTTGATGAACAAAAAAAAAACTTCTGAGTCAACCCTATCAAAAGATACGCATCGCTTTTGTTGCATTTCGTATGAATACCATTAGAAATAAAGAAAAAATCCAAAATATTAATTTTATAGGTATTTAAAAAAAAAATAATTTTATAGGTATTTCATAGAAAAAATAAACTGGACAAGTGTGAAATCGGTTTCGCCCGTCGAGGGTTCCGTACCAAATAGTAGTTATAAAACTTTCCCTTTGCCTTCGCCATCACTATATAATTGAAATGCTAAGTACCACAATACACGATTACTATAAATTGTAATTTAATAAATATTAATTAAACTCTTCTTATTAATTAATATTTTATTACGCTACGCTTTTCTCATTACCGGCACTTGTTAATTAATTATTATATTTATAACGATTCATTATTTTACTAAAACAAGTTACTTTTATTCGAGATATTAATAAAAATACTGTGTTCTTTTTTTTTGTTTTTGCTTAAAAGTGTTGGCGTTACATTTATGGCTATAAAATTCCAGCCTATTTAAAAGAGACATGCCTAAATTAGCATAAAAAATGTCGACCAAACCTTTTCTACTTTACTTTTATTTTTAGCTTTCGTTAAATTTTGCATTTATGGAAGTTCTTATTTAATTATTATAAAACAATTTTGAGGATAATGTTTCTATAACATATTATTTAAATAGTATACAATTAGCGCAGTAGCGTAGTGTTAGTACTGTGATATTATAATGAAATTGGTGATTACGAAGTCTAGATTAGCTTTCCTAAGTACTTCAACAAAGCAAAGTGCCAACTCTGAAAGCTTTGAAGATGCAATAATCCACAAAACATTACAGTTTGTAAGGAACGAAATCTCAACTGGAAGAGATGCTCGTTGGAATGAGGTCAAGTGTATTTCTTATAGTCAATTAGAAAGTAAACTTTGCGGTTTCATTACTTTTTAGCACTTAATATTTCTTAAATATGTACTGAGATAATTTTTTTTTCTAAGTAAACTTTTAAGAAAGCTATGTAAACGCAACGGTTGTGGGTTCGATTCCTATTTGAGGGATGAAACAATTAATATTTTCATTTCTTCTCTCTTCGGTACCAAGTAGTGCCTCTAAAATTCGGCGAAAAGTGGGAAACGGAGTGTCTTAACACTAGGTTCCATCTGCATTAAATTTGTATTTTACAATTTAAATGATATTACTATTTAAAACAAATTAGGTTATTAGAGCAAAAGCATAAGATACCTACATATACTGGCCTAAATCTGACTCCGAGTAACGTGTAGTTCAACTGTAATCAGGTTAGCTTTGAATTTATTATGAATTCTCACACTTTCCTTTGAAAGGTTATCCGTTCTAAATTAAATCCTTTTATGTCTCACATAATATGATTTTAGTAAATATAAAATTCAATCAAATGGGCCAGATGAGGGCTGAAATCTTATTTATAGATCCAAGTCATATGGTCTTCGTAAGTTAATATATATAATTGTACGAGTAATTAACTGATCTTTTAGCAATGTGTGAATGGAAATTTATTTCTATAAACTGACTATAGACGAACATGTGGAGAAAGTTACTTGTTGCTTCTCAAGTTTCCTTCTTTGAAAACACAAGAAACTTAAATATTCCACCAGCACCGCAGACACCAGCGCTTCGATTTAATCAATAAAATGCAATTTTAAAATACATACATACAGTATAGAACAGACATACAGAATGTTGATTTATTGGTTGGTGTATTTGAATTATATTTTCGGTCCAGGCTCTCTCTGCTTAAGTTATAAACGCGAGAAATTAAGAAATGAGAAATTGAATATTATTCTTTTTTTTATAAATTTTTAATACAAAAATTAAACTGAAAACAAACTATTTTAGAGGCATCATGTTAAATCCATACCTATATTATAAATTCGAAAGTAACTCTGTCTGTCTGTCTGTCTGTCTGTCTGTCTGTCTTTTACGTAATCAGGGCCAAACCGCTAATTTAATTGT